>JAVBJF010000974.1:0-26338 GCA_033439095.1 Pseudococcus viburni
AAAGGGAGTAAAATGCACTGGAAAAAAAAGGGGGTCAGTTTTGGGATATTGGGGTTGGGCCTACCTAGCTCAAGGACTGGGTAATTAAGTATACCAATTGTATTTTAGCGGGTTGGGTACTTAGGGGTGACAAAAATATTTCCCCAACTTTTCCTTTTTTTTTGTTTTTAAATTAAAAAATGTATTTTTCCCAAAACCCAAAAAAGGAAAAAAAAAAAATTTTTATTTAAATAAAGTGCTACCACTGGGGGTAAATAAAAATGTGTTTATTTTTTTTTAAAACCAATTTAAAGCAGTTTCAAAACCAGTTGTCAAAAATTTTTTCAAAAAAGGGGAGATAAAAAAAATTTTAAAAAAAAATTTTAGGGGAATTAAAAAAACTAAACCTTTTTATGTTCTGCAATTTTTTTTCCCCTTTTTGAAAAGGGAAAAGAAGTTATGAGGCAAAAAAACTCAGCCCCTATTATTACTCATTTTTAAGCCATATTATAACTCCTTCTCCATTGATAGATGAAAAAAAAGTTACAAAACGTGAAATGTTCATTTTTTCAATTTCAATAACTGTTTTATTTCAAACATTTTTTGATATCTCTCCTTTTAAATCGGTGCAAAAGATGACCCAATTTTTCCAAGTTTTCTTGGATGTTTCCCCCCCCCCCCAATTCGATAACCAGTTTTTCAAAACGTGAAACAATCAAAAAAAGTTTTGAAATAAAAGTTGTAGAGAATTAAAAAAATTGAACATTTCACGTTCAATTTTTTTTTTTCCCATTCCTAGAATGGGAAGAAGAGTTATGGCTTGGGAAAAAAGAAAAAAATTACCTCCAATGTTTTTGGTACTACAAACTTCTTTCCCTTAACAAGATGAAGAAAAAGTTATAGAACAAAAAATGTTGTTTTTTAAACTCTCTAACACTTTTGTTTCAAACTTTTTTTTTCATATCACCACTTTTTTTTTGGATATTATTGAGACAACTGGTTCGAAACTGGGCTGAAACCGGTTTCAAAACACATAGCCTTTTTTTGATTGCGTCCAATGTGTAACTTTATTTCAACAACAAAACCAGGACCTCTCTTTTTTGATCCAAACTGGTTTCTCAGTTTGCAGACAACTCAATGGGTAAAGGACAAAAATTAAAATTTGATTATCAATCTTCAATGTCCTCGTTTTTCATTCTAAATATTGGGATGTTTCAAGTTGACAAGACTTCTGTGTCATACCTTTTTTGAAATTTAAAAAATATTTACATAGAAAAAATAATTTTTGAGTTACCGATTTGGATCTACCTCTGTATTAATTTAATCATAATTTTGATAAGAAAATTGGGGAAAATAAAATCTTTTTAAACATAAAATAACTAGAAATGTTATAGTTTTACTTTAAAAAAATTTTCAGTACCTTACCTCCCTTTGGGGAGTCTTTCGTTTCGCAAAAATGATGAAAAATCAAATTTTTTCAATGTCACCTATTAAGTAGATAATTTTCATTCAGTTTACGAAATTTGATGATAATTTTTCAAAGGATTTTTTTTTGGGCACTTATTTAAAAAAAAGTAAGTAATGGAATAATTACCTTAAATTTGATGGTGAATTGCTCTCAAAGGATGAATGAAAAAAATCCGAAAATTTCCCAAAAATAGATACCGACTTTGTACATGATAAGTTGCCCATATTTAAAAAACAAGGAAAACCGATTATTTTTTAATGACGAATTGAAAAAATAATTATGAAGAAAGATTTACTTTTAAAAAGTGGGGGGGGTTAAAAAAAATACAATTGGGAATGGGTTACTTTACTTTGGGGAGTGAATTACATCACAAGGATATGAAACAAAATTCCAAAATTTTCTCTATAGTAGTTGGTGGGTCGTTCATAGTGTTACCCCCGCTTAAGTCACACCGATAGCAACAAAAAAAGAGACAGGTTTTCCGGGTTTAATGGATTCGATTTCTTAGAGGTTTTTTCGAGTTGAAATTTTTTTTCGACTTTTTTCTGACTCTTTTCCGGGCAAAAGGGAGAAAGTGAGGAGATGGGTATCAAAATTGAAAATTTTTTCCATGTTTATTGAGTGAAGTAGGTATCAAAATTTTTTAGGTTTTTTTTGGACTTTCAGGATCCATTTCTAGGGTCATATTTTTACCCTAAACTTGAAATCCGGGTTTTCGAAACTGATGAACTGACATTGAAAAGTTTTCAATTTTGAAGTTTTCCTCTCATTGCAATGCGAGAGTAAAATTTTCTAAATTTTGGTAGAAATCGCCTCGTGAATTCAGGGAGTAAAAAATCTTGGATTTTGAAACTTCATTTCGCTGAAATCGAAAAATTTTCAGTTTTGGTCACATTTTGCCTTCTTGAGGGTTTAATTTTGCACCTGGAGTTGGAATATCCAAAAATTGATTCCCACGGGGTTCAAAAACCACGAATTTCGATAGGTACCCTAGTTTCATTCGACTCCGTTGTCGTCCGGGTCCGTATTGGCGACTCTTTAACAGTCTTCGTTGATTTTCCTCGAATTTTTCCCTGCACTGCTAGCATGAAACCTCAAAAATGTTTCAATTTTTTTGAGTCCACCCCTTCTAACCTGAAAGATCAACTTTTTGGGTTCGGGGGGAAAAAATCCCAATCAAGATAATTATTTTGGAAAGGTTTTTTCTGTCATTTTGAAAATTTTATTTTCAAATGATTTTCTTTTGAGCTTATTTTTTTTTAAACATTTTTCTGTTGGTTGCGGTTGTGGTTTACAATTTAATAGGAGTTCATTCCCCGAGGACGAAAAAAAAAAAATGAAAAAATATTTCCCCTGACTCAAAAAAACTTTTGGAGGAATCGAATGCCATAAAAGATTGCCAAAAAAATCCAAAAGCTCTGTTTTTTAAATAATTGTTTTGGATGGAGATTTTTAAAATTCAACATTCCCCAAAAATCTTGATTGAAGGAAAATCCGAATTTTTTGAAACCTTCGAGCCCCCAGCTTGAATAAAAAAAATGTCAAATTTTCACTTAAGTTTGTAAAAACTTCCTTTTCAATCTACTTTGAAATTAAAATTATGTCCTTCAAATCATTAATCTATTTTTTTTTTCAGTCATTCAGGAAGTTCCTCCAAAAGATTTTTTCGAAAATTTTAAAAAATACCTCCTTAATCCATCGAATTAGATTATTTTTTGTTAGGTTATGTACCTAGTAAATTTTAATCACTAAGGGGGGGGGGGGGGTACTTCATTCTTTTTAGTTTAGAATGCAGTTCTTTTAAATTGTTTAACATTGATCGAAGGAATTGTTAAGTATTCCCCATATTTCTCAAGCTTCTAATTCCAAAATTTTTCTTTTCAAAAAAAATACTCAATTATTTTAATTAATGTGTAAATAATAGCTCGAAAAAACCCTCGAAAATTTAATTCGTAAATTAAAAAATTGTCGTAAAGACGAGACAAAAAAACTTTCGCAACATTTAAGTGCTATTAAAAAAAAGAAAAGAAAAAAAAACTATCAAACACAGAAACGGTGGCGAATTTCGATAAGTAGGTTAAGATAAAGCCGCAACTTGAAAAAGCACGAGCTATACGAGAATAAAAATTTGGGCTAAGGAACTAGGTTATAATCCTTGTGAAAACTTGTACGTACATAAAGGAAGTTCAACCTATTTTAATACTTCATCCTTTATCCTCTTTTGAAAAAATAACTTCAACTGAAACATCATGTATCTTATTCGTAGGTATATAAATATCCATTTACCTATGAATTTGTAAAAAAAGGTGAACGATGCCGGGGTATGCCGTATACGATATTACGTTATTGATTCAACTCCATTAAACTCCCCAGGGGGGGGGGGGCTTTAGAACAGAAATTTATTAATGACTGGCGCGCGTAAAACCTGAAAATACAACAGAAAGAGTCTCCTTTGCCATCGGCTCGTCCTATGGACCGGAAGGCCTTTGGACAATAATTGAGCGAATTATTTTTTTACAAGCGAACGATTATCAGGTTGTTTGGTCTTAATTGATGTCTCCATTTGTTTTAAAGTTGACTATTATGTGAGTTGCTATGTTGATAATTATTTTAGGAACCTGATCTGCCCTGTCGATGGTGCTGGTGTAAAAGTAGCCTAAATATGTGGTAAATTGTAAAAAATGTCTAGCAATATGAATTTTTAATTTTAATGAAGTATGATATGAAGTGAAGAAATTAGGTAATGAAGTAGAAATTACTCATCATGATAATCTTTCAAGTTGTATATTCAGTATGTGAAAATTTATCCGAATAAAATTTGCTACCTTAATAAAAAAAAATCAAAACTAAAATATTATTATGATTATTATGGATATTGAAGATAAAGACAAAGATGATGAAACAAAAATAAGAAAATCGCCAGCCCTTAATTCAATTGGTTTGAAATAGAGGTAGAGGTGCCTACGTCATATCTTTAGGTTAGGTACGTACCTACATACCTACATTTGAACATAAAAATTAATTTCTTTGATACTGAATCTCATTTCAAGCTATACACAAATTAAAGTATCATTCCTCCCATTTATAGAGAATTTAGTTCTTACTTTACTTTAACAACCATTTGAATATCATGGACGGAGTGGTTCGTTAATATTCAACATATGGCTAATTCATGCCCTTCCAACTCCAAGTTATCTTCAACATACCACTTTCAATTTTCGGTCTTCGAATTTCAACGTTTAGATTTCGATTTTTGATATCAGGTTTTTAATTTTTAACAATTGAATTCCAACAATTAAAAATCGGGAGATTGGATCCGACTATTTGGGGTTTTTGGATCAAAATCCATTTCACAAATCATGCCACGATTTTTTCGAGCTTTTGAAGCTGTGATGATTTTTGAGATGAAAATCCATCTTACAAATTTAATTATCCCACGTTTTTCCTGGAATTTTGAGGCTGGAGTGATTCTTGATATGAAAATTAATCTCTCTTATCGCCCCACGATTTTTCCGAGCTATTGAGGCTAGGATGATTTTTGAGATGAAAATTATCCCACGATTTTATCGAGCTTTTGACGCTGGAATAATTTTTTGCATAAAATTCCATCTCACAAACCATCCCACGATTTTTTTAGCAATACAATTCATTTTTCTAAATCATTCCCCGATTTTCTTGAGATTTTGAGGGTGGGATGTTTTTTCTGGAATGAAGAATAATCCCTCAAATCATTTTTCTGAGTTTTTCAGTCTGTTATGATTTTTGAGATGAAAATTCATTACACGAATCATTCTACGAATTTCTCGAGCTTGTGAGGCTGGGATGATTTTTTGGATGCAAATCATTTCACCCTTTTGTTGACATTTTACCTGAGCTTTTGAAGTTTGGATGATTTTTGGGATGAAAATCCATTGAGGCTTTGATGATTTTTTGGATAAACGTAATTTTCCCAAATCAGCAAAAAAATCAAAAATGGTCAATTTTTTTTTCTTTTTTTTTTTATTAAATCAGCATATAATCCAATGCAGAATACCACAAAACCATCGCCCGCCTCCCAACTTCGGTTTTCCTTCTAATCCCCTCAAATAAGTGTCTCTTGATGTGAAAAATTTGTGGAAAAATTTTTGACCATCCCCCCCTACACTCCCTTCCGGAATTATGTTTATTTTATTGCAGTATTTTCAAGAATAATTTTTGATTTCAACCGAGTGAAGGAAATACGTTCTAAACCATAAGTTCCCGAGTTGTTTCAATCTTCCTATTTATTATAATAGATTTTTTCAATTTTTTCGGTATATTAGGCGATGTTTTAAAATTCAAACCCCTATAACTCTCCCCCCAAGTCAACTTCAGGGGCTAAAATTTTGATTGTGGAAGTTTTTTGTGATGTTCAACTGCCCTGAATTTGTTTTATTTTGACGGGTCACGCCTCGTGCACTTTCCTTGTGAAGAATGAAAATCGAGAAAACCTATGCAAAAATGTTCTTGTTTTAGCAGATTTTTCAAATTTTGAGCGTTTTATACGGGAAAAATTATAAAAAAAGAAAAGAAAACTGACGTCGGATTCGTGTTCAGCGGGTTAAAATACCCCGAAAAGCACCCATTTCGCGATCGTTTTGCTTAAAGTCTCAAAATTCACCGTTTTCACTGATTTTTCATGACAAAAATGGGGAATTTCGAGGATTCAGATAAAATGATCGCAAAAAGGGTGTTTATTGGGGTATTTTGACCCGCTAAACAGAAATCCGACATTAGTTTCTTAATTTGGCCATTTCTTTCCATATAAAACGCTCAAAATTTGAAAAATCTGCTAAAATAATAACATTTCTGTACGGGTTTTGGCAATTTTCGGCCCTTGCGGCATCGAAATCGGCAAAAGTGAATGCGTGAGGTGAATCTACCTATACGTTAAAAAACACGTTTTTGGGAATTTTCAAAAAGTGGTCGCTCTTCGCTTATATGATGTTTTTTACGATTGAAAACTTCAAATAGCCGAAAAACGTAGAGGAGTGCACCAAAATTGTTGAAAAAATTATCGTAAATACACCTCTACGAGATGTAACTCTGTGCCAAAGAACAGAAAATTTCCTTCACTTCCGTTGAAATGAAAAATTCTTGAAAATGTGGCAATAAAATGGCTATAACTCCGAAAGGAATGGGGTTGGGGGGGGGGGGGGTCAAACATTTTTCCAGATTTTTTTACATCAAGGGGTACCATTTGGGGGAGTTGAATCGAAAATCGAAGCCAGGGTCAAATTCACCTCTTACCCGGCTATACCCTTTTACTGACTTTTTAGCGATTTTTCTCACTGATTTGTTTCCAGTAAAAAAAATTTCACTGATTTTCTCCTGTGCTGTAATTTTGGCTGTTTCTCAGTGATTTTCGATAATTTTCACTGATTTATAATTGAGAGAGTACCTACTTAGTGTTTTAAATTCATATTTTGTAAATGGAATATTTCTTAAGTTGGTATATTGGGTTATTTGAATTGAATATTTATTACATTAATTTTGATACCTAATATTTTTAATAATTATTTCATTTAATTTTGTTATAATTGTTATCCAACAACCAAAGCACAAATGGTAGAAATACATAAAATCAAATCTGATTATGCGCCAACCATATTAAGCTTCCCAAACTGGGGAAGTTATGGAGAAATATGACAAAAATAGATGAATATTACAGATTTTTATACCGAGATATTGGTGACTTTTTGTGGTGCAAAGTTCGTATTTATCTTGAATTAAAGTTTTCTTCGAGCTTCGTTGCAAAAGTAAGGTAGAGGGCAACCGTTCATTGATTTTATCTTGATCAATCCATTTCACTGAGTATCCTATCAAGAACCAATAAACCACCTTCGCGTGGAAAATCTTATCAACGCATTCTTAGAATTAATTTTATTAAATTTCTCATTCGAGAATGAAAACGAATTATGATTCAAAATGAAGATTGTGCCTTTTTAACTAGATTTATCAATTAATCAAGTCATGTTATGTTCTCGTACCTATCGAACGTACATTCAACATACCTACACATAAAAATTAAAGTAATTTTGTGAAAATGAGTTATATTTTCAACGCCTTTCTTGAAAATGAATATGAAAAGTGTAAATGTGATCATGTGATAGATAATTTTCAAAGTTCAGTTTTGTGAATTTTAAAATCATAATAACAATCTATTACCATATTATTCTGATCTTTAGAGCCTATTCGCGTTAATAATTTTTACCCTCTGAATATGGTAAGTATCTACACCTAGACATTCAACATACCTACACATAAAAATTAAAGTAATTTTGTGAAAATGAGTTATATTTTCAACGCCTTTCTTGAAAATGAATATGAAAAGTGTAAATGTGATCATGTGATAGATAATTTTCAAAGTTCAGTTTTGTGAATTTTAAAATCATAATAACAATCTATTACCATATTATTCTGATCTTTAGAGTTAGCCCCATTTTCACCCTTTTTGAAATCGGTTCTCGAGGGGAAGTTTTAAGTATAATTTTAATTAGGTATCTACTTTAAACAGGTAGATACTTTGCAGGTACCTCTATATAAATTAAGCCTAAATCTTTTAGTGTTCCTCTGCATTAAGATGATCTATCTACTGACTAATTTTCGATCTTTTTTTGTTCTTTGTTTTCCCTTCATAGCTTAATATTTTTGTAACAACGAAGATGTTCAGAAATTTACTCGTCGTTCAAGTGTTCTTGACTCAATGGCAGAGTAAATCTATAATTGTAGATGGGCTATTCTCAAGAGATATAGATTTGAACGACAGGGATACCGACGACCAGCTAGCTACCGTATTGAACAGTGAAACCTCCGATTTGTCCGTTGTAGGATGGTACAGTAAAATCAACAACCCACCAGTTACAAAATTGAACAGTAAACCCGACGACCCGACATCATCTTCAGACTCCTCAGGTTATTAATAATTTCTTTTATCACCCTATTTCGTAGCTACCTATTTAATTCATCGTGTTTCTATTTTCAACTGATCGCGATTGTTTTTTTTTTAAAACAAAAAACAATCAAAAACATTCAGCGAAGGCAAAGTGTTCAAAAGTTTCAAGAAAAATACCAAAAATTGAATATTTTTTTAAAACAGAATTTTTCATTAACTGATATATGTTGATACGTTGTCAAACTTGAAACTGGAGGATTTTTTCTATCTGTAGTACCAAACAGACATTGGAAAAATGATGCAAAACTATTTCGTTAAAATTTTAAAATTTGAAAAAAAATTGGAAAAGTTGAAAATTTTTTATTTTTTTTTCAACAAAAAGTAAATTTTTATGTGAGATTGGTACTTACCTATACTTTAGAAAATTATTTTATATTTTCTATAACGTCTGATGAAATATCAAAAAGGTTTTGAAATGTCGTGCATAAATAAATAAAATGATTTAACATCTTTCCAAGTGCACCCTAAAATTATGCCAGGGAGGGCCGAGGGGCTAAGAATTCAAAAAAATGGGGGGGGGGTGGTCAAATTTTAATGAAAAAATTAAGTGACCTGTTATTTCAATAGCGCTGGCGTAGTCAGCGTATTTTCAATACACGGGTAATAGGTACGCATACAGATTTAAGAAAAGAAAAATTGAAAAATTGAGGGATTTTTGGAACAAACGAGCAACAATAATTGAAGACTGGCATTCCAAAACGCAGTAAGTCCAAAAATTTTGTATGAGAAAAGGGACTTTTATAGATGTAACTTTTTTAAAAGTAGATACCTATATTCAAGTCCCTTTTCTCATATACAGTTTTTGGACTGACTGTGTTTTGGAATGTCAGTCTTCAATATTATGTACCTACTCTCTAAATCTGAATCAGTCAAATGTAGTAAAATTCTACTTTTCAAATCAGTGAAATGATTTTTATTAGTGATTTTTCACTGATTTCTCAGTCAAAATAACTAGGTAACTTTATTTCTTACAAATTTGGAATTAGCTGAGAAATCAGTGATTTTTAATTGAATAGATAGTGAAAAATTACGAATTTTCAGTGAAAATTATTTGATTCAAAATGGCAAAATTTCATTAAATTGGACGGATTTAAATAATTTAGAGAGTAACATGCTTATTCAATAATTAAATTGATTAACAATAGGTAGGTACCTTTATATGTAGTTACAATACAACAGCAACGATCTCTACTCGTTGATAGGTAATTATTTACGGTATCTTTCATTAATAGTTGGTATTTTTATTGCATCATAGTTGTACATTTGACCATCATTCCATCAGATAGGTACCCTATTTAAGAATTTTGATCGTCGTTTTAATGAATCTTGAGATTAATGAATCTAAAATATTTTTCAATTTATAATTAAAATATCATTTTTTTGTCGAATATCTAATCAGATTCTTTTGATATAGGTATTCAAATTTAACATTTCTGTAAACATTTTAACATTTTGTCGAACTATTTTCAGAGGTTTTTTAAGTTCTGATAAAATTATAAAAACTATAAAAATGTCATATTTATTTTGACTGACGTTTTAACATGAAAGAACTTGGAAAAATTTTACGTCAAGTTCACCTGTACATAGATGGCAACTCGAACAAAGCAACTAAATCAAATCTTTTTGATTTAGTTGCCATGACTATTAATACAGGCTTTTTAGGTTTTGACCCAAAATAAATTAGCAGAAAGGGGAAGTTTCGTATATAAGCTCAGTAAAACATGTATTTCAATATTCCCGAACTTCCCTAAAATTGGTGAATATTTTGACCCCTTTTTGGGGGGTGAGGGGGTTCAAATTTTGGTTTTTCGGCCATAACTTTTGAAATTACGCATTTATGAAAAATAAGCTGAAACAAAAGTTGTAGAGAATTAAAAAACAAATAAATTTGTCATTTACTGTTTTTTCCTAGGACGTCATGGAAGGGAGCTGGGGTTTTCCGAAAAAAATAAATTTTGAAAATTCCCTATTATCAGAAATAATTATCAAAAATCGGATTGATCGACTTTTGGAAGCAGTTTTTTTGCATAGTATATCCCATTACTATGTAGAACAAGAAAAATGTATAGCCGACCCCTCATCTCAGAATAGGGGGGTGGACCCTCCATAGAAAAAGTCGCGTTTTCCCCCAAGCATAGCTCAGCTACAGTGAAAAATTCGAAAAATTGGTTCAAACAAACATTGTAGAGCGTTAAAAGACGAACATTTTACATTTTTTACTTTTTTTATACGTGGTCTTGGGGGCGAGTTATCGCAAAAAGAAAACAAGCGACGCGGCGTTCAAAAATTTTTCATCAACTCAATAAATTACGCAAAAGTAGATCTGGTATAAAATGTAGCGAACCAATAGCCCAAAAAGTGAATTTCTGGGGTTTTTGTGATCACTTAACTCGATTTTTATTATCATTTAACCCTTGAACCTAAATTGGACCCCAAAAGACAAGGCATAAAATTTGTAAAACATTTTTGAACGCTGCGCCGATTTTTTTGACATGGATATGTCTTTAGGCCTGGGGGGTAAAATTTTTGAAAAGCGTTACGGTTACGTAACGTAAAGGTTACGTAATGTAACAGTTATGGTAGATCAAGACATAATGACATTATGTTGGACTTTAAAAAACTTGGAAATTAAATTGAATTCTAGATCCAGACATAATAATATTATGTTAGACATTATGTTTGTTATGTTTACCTATGTAACGGTGAATGTAACTGTAACAGTTATGGTAATCAGACATTATGACATTATGTTGGACTTTGAAAACTTGGAAATGAAATTGAATTTTAGATCCAGACATAATAATATTATGTTAGACATCATTTGTTATAGTTATGTAACAGTTGTGGTAGATCAGAACATAACGACGTAATGTTAAGACTTGAAAAAACTTGAAAATATATGGTAGATTGAGACATAGCAATATTATGTTAGAAAGTTGTATAAGAGGAAGCAGAAGATCTTCAAACTAGGTGGATGGATGTAATATGAGACAACAAATATTATATGTCCTGAAAGGTATATAGATAGAGGAAGAGGAATATATTCAACTGGGGTAGATGGATGTTATATCTTATATCTGTTCATGGTTCTCATCAAAAGTCAGTCAAAAAGTCGGTCGAAAAGACAGTCAAAAGTTGGTCAAAAAAGTTGATCAAAAAATTCAATCTGAAAGTAGGTCAAAAAATCAGGAAGATAGTCGGAAATTTGATCGGAAATTTGTTCGGAGGAAATTCAATCGGAAATTCCATCGGAAATTCCATCGGAAATTCCATCGATCAGAATTTGATTGGAAATTTGGTCGCACATTACACGGATTATTAGACGGAAAGTTAGATAGAAAGTTAGACGGAGTGTTATATGAAGTTTTAGACAGTTAAGTTTTTAGATTATGACTTAATGACATTATGTTAGACTGGAAGAAGTTAGACGGAATGTTAGATGGAAAGTTAGATAGAATATTAGATGGAGCATTAGGCAGTAACATTTTTAAATTAAGACATAATGACATTATGTTAGACTCGAAGAAGTTAGATGGAGCATTAGATGGAATGTTAGGTGGAAAGTTAGACAGAATGTCAGACAGAAAGTTGGGAAAGATTTCCGGAAAATGATTGTCTGAGAGATAGTAGTTGGAAAGATATGCACTAGTTTGGTAGAGGCACAGCACTAGAAGCAGAGTGTATGGTGCATCCCTCTCCTTGATGGTAATCAAAAGTGTCTTCAGACCTGTGTAATCGCAGTAACACAGTAACTAAATGAAGCTGCCATACCTTAAGGGTATTGAAAGGAGTACATCCCATGTTGAATATAAGTTGATGAACATCCTGAAGAATTATATTAAATTTGTGAGTATGGTATATCTTATTGACATATCCATGTTCTAAGATTTTTGCTTTAAAGCAAAAAACGCGTTCATTTTTTCTTTTTGCGATAACTCGCCCCCAAGACCACGTATAAAAAAAGTAAAAAATGTAAAATGTTCGTCTTTTAACGCTCTACAATGTTTGTTTGAACCAATTTTTCGAATTTTTCACTGTAGCTGAGCTATGCTTGGGGGAAAACGCGACTTTTTCTATGGAGGGTCCACCCCCCTATTCTGAGATGAGGGGTCGGCTATACATTTTTCTTGTTCTACATAGTAATGGGATATACTATGCAAAAAAACCGCTTCCAAAAGTCGATCAATCCGATTTTTGATAATTATTTCTGATAATAGGGAATTTTCAAAATTGATTTTTTTCGGAAAACCCCAGCTCCCTTCCATGACGTCCTAGGAAAAAACAGTAAATGACAAATTTATTTGTTTTTTAAAATTCTCTACAACTTTTGTTTCAGCTTATTTTTCGTAAATGCTTAATTTCGAAAGTTATGGCCGAAAAACCAAAATTTGAACCCCCTCGCCCCCCAAAAAGGGGTCAAAATATTCACCAATTTTAGGGAAGTTCGGGAATATTGAAATACATGTTTTACTGAGCTTATATACGAAACTTCCCCTTTCTGCTAATTTATTTTGGGTTTGGGCTTTATTTTAGCTAAAAAGTCCGTACTATATGGCAACTCGCGAAGTTGCCATCTATGTACAGTAGGGTGGAGCGCGAAAAAAAAACATACCTTGGATTTTGACCAAATTCGCTGGGGTTGTTGGGTCACTATCGGAGACTACCCAAAAAAAATTTGAGTCCCCCATGTAAAGTTGGGGGGGAGCTAGGGGTTCTCAAAGGGCACCGCCTTTTGAAAAAAACGTGGTTTTCTGTGTTTTTAAGGTCGAAAAAATGGCGTGAGATTCATGAAACAGCACTAAAAAGGTACGATTTGAGTTTCTACATCTCCCAAGACTATCGCCGTCATCCTCCGATCAAAACTCAGACCTCTACCAGGGGGTCCAAAAGTTGCAGATCGCGAAATTTCTATGTTGTGAAATTTTTTCTGGTCCCAAATTGAATATTTTTACGCCACGCCGGGTAATTTCTTTTTTAAATATTTGAAAAGAAATTTAAATTTTTGAGAATTTTCCTTGTTCAGTGCAGCCAACTGTAAATTGTGGTATTCAAATTTATGGAATTCGTCCTGATCTGATCATGAAGTTGCTAACTATATGTTATGGCTAGAAAAATTTACATTTTTTCTCATTTTTCCATCATCACAAAGAAATTATGGGTAAAATTTTTCCACCAGTGCAGCCAATTGTAATCCAAAAAACACCAATGTATGGAATTTACGTTAATTTTAAATCAAGATAACAAAAAACCCTAGAAAAAAATATTTGTCATTTTTTACTCACTCTTACTTCTAGAATTTGATTCTGAAAAAAATTATTCACATTTTTTTCTCATTTATCTATACTCACAAATTATCATAAAGCGAATTTTTCGGCATTCTTGGCTACAAAAATTAATAAGTTTGACGAAAATGATCAATCAATTTTCTAGGTACAAACCCTCTTAAAATTCATGTTTGGCAGCACTGTACATTTGTCAACGTTGCGTCGCGTCGTTACCCGAAGCAGCTGGGTCGCCACGCTGTCTACTCGTTTTGGTATTTATCTTGAGATATTATATTATTATAATTACTCGTACATTTGAATAAAATTTCCAATCCAGAGTATTGTGATTTAGTACATACAATTGGCTGTACTGGTATAAAAAATTTTACCCATAATTTCTTTGTGATGATTGAAAAACGAAAAAAAAATGTAAATTTTTCTAGCCATAACATATAGTTAGCAACTTCATGATCAGATCAGGACGAATTCCATAAATTTGAATACCACAATTTACAGTTGGCTGCACTGAACAAGGAAAATTCTCAAAAATTTAAATTTCTTTTCAAATATTTAAAAAAGAAATTACCCGGCGTGGCGTAAAAATATTCAATTTGGGACCAGAAAAAATTTCACAACATAGAAATTTCGCGATCTGCAACTTTTGGACCCCCTGGTAGAGGTCTGAGTTTTGATCGGAGGATGACGGCGATAGTCTTGGGAGATGTAGAAACTCAAATCGTACCTTTTTAGTGCTGTTTCATGAATCTCACGCCATTTTTTCGACCTTAAAAACACAGAAAACCACGTTTTTTTCAAAAGGCGGTGCCCTTTGAGAACCCTTAGCTCCCCCCCCCAACTTCACCTGAGGGGCTCAAATTTTTTTGCGTAGTCTCCGATAGTGACCCAACAACCCCAGCGAATTTGGTCAAAATCCGATTTTCGCGCTCCACCCTAATGTACAAACTAGGGCTGGCGATTATAGAAATTAAAATCGATTAATCGATTATTCGAATTTTAATCGATTACAAAAATAATCGATTAATCGATGCCCGATTAATCGATTAAAAATGATCGTCCGATTTTCTCAAATCGACCAATTAATTTACGTTCGCCCCTTCCCCCCCCCCCCCGTCTTGGGACAAGAATATGCAATCCAATTTCAGTTCTTTGTTTCATGTGAAAATTTTCAGTTTGGACAAAAATTTTGGGGTTGAAAATGAAAAATCTGTCGACTAATATTATTAAAAAAGAGAAATTTGCTAACTCATTATTTTTTTTAAAATGAAAATTTTCCAACCAAATGTTTTGAAAACAAAAAACAAAAATTCATGCTTTTTGAGCTACTTTTTTGACTTTAAAAAACGACAGATTAGACCATTAAAAATAATCGGCCGATTAATCGATTAAAAATAATCGGTCGATTAATCGATTAAAAATAATCGGTCGATTAGATGATTGAAAATAATTGGCCAATTAAACGATTAAAATAATCGAATAACCGATTAATCGATTAACCGATTATGAATTTTGGCCGATTTTAAAGAAAAAAATAATCAATTAATCGATTAATGACTGCCTCGCTTTAAAAGTGAGGCGGGTGTATACCCGCTGACCGCTTTTTATGACGTCATTATACCTGTCGTGCACCCGCTTTTTGAAGGTGAGTAGTGGTTATACCCGCGGGTATACCAGTCTACTCGTCTAATAGAACCGATCATTGAAACGTCACAATAACTTGGACCAATCGGAGAGAGGAAATATCTGGGCTCTGATTGGCCGATTCTATTTTTGGGCGCAAATTTCCGTAATTTTCAAAGGTAACTCCGAAATGAGGAAAATTTTAGGAAATTTTATTTCAAAATCGGATTCTACGGGCTAAAAAACCTATAAATCATTAGCGCATCAACAGTTCCCTTATGCAAAGAACTAGTAGTTAACTACTAAAAAAAAACTACTAGTAAACTACTAGTTTTTTCCGCAAGTAGTTTTACTAGTGAAACCAAACTAGTAGTAAACTAGTAGTAAACTAGTAGTAAACTAGTAGTAAACTAGTAGTAAACTAGTAGTAAACTAGTAGTAAACTAGTAGTAAACTAGTAGTAAACTAGTAGTAAACTAGTAGTAAACTAGTAGTAAACTAGTAGTAAACTAGTAGTAAACTAGTAGTAAACTAGTAGTAAACTAGTAGTAAACTAGTAGTAAACTAGTAGTAAACTAGTAGTAAACTAGTAGTAAACTAGTAGTAAACTAGTAGTAAAACCACTAGTTTACTACTAGTTAACTACTAGTTTGGTTTCACTAGTAAAACTACTTGTCGAAAAAACTAGTAGTTTACTAGTAGTTTTTTTTTTAGTAGTTTACTAGTAGTTTACTAGTAGATTTTTTTTAGTATTTACCATTATTCTTACTTCTTCACTTACCTGGTGTTCTTGGTTTAGAGGAGCACGCCACCATGCTGGGTTGAAGACATTACACTAAAAGTAGTATTTAAACATGAACTTGGGAAATTTTTTTTCTTCAATTTTAATCAAATTGAATTTTTTTTTTGATTTTCTTGTTCATTATAATTTTATAAAATTTTCGGGCACATTTAGCAAATTTTTATCCCACCCCTTGGGGGCTAGAGCCACAAAAATTCAAAATTTAAGAAAAAAGGGTAGCAATAAACCTGCAAAAATTGAAATTTTGCAAATTTTTTGAGCGATATGCCTAAATCTATGTTTTCGAGGGCGTAGAATACGAATTTGACAATATTTTTTGGTTAGGGGTTAAGGGTTGGGGGTGAAAAGGAGGTAAAGGAAGGGGGTGAGGCTTAGAAAAATTGAGATTTCGCAATTTTTTTCGAGTAATGTGTCAAAATCTATGTTTTTGAGGGCGTAGAATACGAATTTGACAATATTTTTTGGTTAGGGGTTAAGGGTTGGGGGCGAAAAGGAGGTAAGGGAGGGGGTGAAACCTATAAAAAAACTGAGTTTTGTAATTTTTGGAGTGTAATATGTCGAAATCTACGTTTTCGAGGGCGTAGAATACAAATTTGACAATATTTTTTGGTTAGGGGTTGAGGGTTGGGGTGAAAAGGAGGTAAAGGAGCTAGTTTTTCGAAAAACTACTAGTTTTACTACTAGTTTTTCGAAAAAACTACTAGTTCTTGGTATAAGGGTTTTAACTTATCAATATGTGTAGATGTTTTCACATGTACCATAAATTACATTATTTGAATAAACTAATTTGTCAAAAATTTGTTTGTTGACAAGTCTTATAAAACTGGTAATATTTGGTTTTGATAAAAACCACTACCTAGTCTTTTTGAAAAAATAGTATTCTATTTAAAAAAAACTACTAGTTGCTTTGAGAAAGTAGTAGTATTTTTGAAAAAACTACTAGTTATTTTTTAAAGAACTACTAGTCACTATGAAAAACTAGTAGTAGTTTTAAGAAAACTAGTAGTAGTTTTAAGAAAACTAGTAGTAGTTTGAAAAAAACTAGTAGTTTTTTTGAAAACACTACTAGTTCACTACTAGTTTTTTTTTAAAACTACTAGTTGCTTTAAAAAACTAGTAGTTCTTTTAAAAAAACTACTAGTTTCTTTGAAAATACTACTAGTTTACTACTAGTTTACTACTAGTTTTTTGGAAAAACTACTAGTTTACTACTAGTTTACTACTAGTTCTTTGCATAAGGGTTTGCATGCTTTATCTCTGAAAAAATTGAGATATTTATGACTATTTTTTGATTTTTTCAAAATAATTTGAAAAAGAAGTAATTTTAGACATTTTTCATATTAACTTAATTGAAAGAGGATAAAAAAAGCTTTCAATTGGTACCATTACCATTCGACTTCATGCATTTTTGAAAATCGCTAATTTTTTCCCATCAAATTTACAAAATATCAAAGTGGCAAGAAATCGAATGGTAATGGTACCAATTGAAAGCTTTTTTTTATCCTCTTTCAATTAAGTTAATATGAAAAATGTCTAAAATTACTTTTTTTTCAAATTATTTTGAAAAATTCAAAAAATAGTCATAAATATCTCAATTTTTTCCGAGATAAAGCATGCAAACCGTTGATGCGCTAATGATTTATAGGTTTTTTAGCCCATAGAATCCGATTTTGAAATAAAATTTCCTAAAATTTTCCTCATTTCGGAGTTACCCGTGAAAATTACGGAAATTTGCGCCCAAAAATAGAATCGGCCAATCAGAGCCCAGATATTTCCTCTCTCTGATTGGTCCAAGTTATTGTGACGTTTCAATGATAACGTCTATGCAGTACATACCAGAGTCCTGCACGGTATAGTTGAATCGTAACTAGTTAGTTTTTTTGCCAACTATATTGACGATACGATTAATGACTCATTCTAACTAGTTAGATTACGTTTCGTAATAGTTAACTACTATGGTAATCGGTTTCAGCAAAAAGTAACTATTCGTTTGCCGGGTGGTTATTTTTAACTAGTTGCCAACTAGTTAGTTTGAATTCATATGAAATACGCATGCGCCGCCCCATACACTTTCCTTATATTTTAAGTCTCTCAAGGGATGGATGACTCATGCCTGTACACAAATACGTATCTGGTCAAATAACTAGTTAACTAGTTGATTGTACCACGGAACTAGTTAGATTATCCGATTAGTTGTATGTTTATACTGGGTATTTAACTATACCGTGCAGGACTCTGGTACATACGTTACAATGTTGGTTCAACATGTAGATAAGGTTTTTAATCAAACCTTTGGAATGACTCATCATCGGTGACAAGTCGAGTCTAAAAGAGACTCTTCTCTATTCCCTCAATTTTATTTTCGTATTTGAGGAGGAATAAAGTGAGATGTAAATTTGAGTGTAGTGTCATTGAAGAGGATGAAAGGGACTGTCCGCATAAGAAGGTAAAAACAGCCCCCACCCAATCTTGGTGAAAAGTGGTCCTACATGTTTGCCTGGATGTAAGAAGTCTCCGAAAACAATTTTGACCCCCCACCCCCACCCCCTCCCGAGAAAATTAAATTCGGCTTTTCTCTGGATTGGGTGGAGGAAAATTTTTGAAATTTTTACAGATGGTAGGCACTATGTATGTAAGGTCAATTGGGGTAATTGTAAATTTTTCGGAAAATTGAACCGATTTTGTGATACTCTTTTTCGTTTTACTCTGTAAGTAAGAAAGCAAAGTGATTGAAATTTTTTCCATGTATCAATGAATGTATGAGGAGTAATATGGCGGTTTGTTTTCATCGATTCGATAATTCATTCCGAAATTATGGACTTTGTTTACAATTGGACAAGAATATTTACATTTACCCCACAATGATGGGGTAAATGTAAATGCATACATTGTACCCCATAAAAAACGTATCTATCGGGTTTTTTTTGCATAATTTGGAAAAAAATTATACAGATTAAATATTTAAACGTGTAGAAAAACTAACTTGTGAAAAAAAATCAAAAAAAAATCAAAACCAAAAAAATGATATTTTGTGTTTAAATTTGTGAATCCCATTTAAATAACACGTGTTTACAATTACCCCACACCTGAAAAATTTGATGGGTATTTGTGAATGCTGCAGAAAATTAATTTCTCAGCTTCAAAAATCATAATAATTGAATTTTATCATTTTTGAATATCCGTAGAACTAAATTAATGCATCAAACACCAACTTTTTTACTTTTTTCTATTTTTTCTCGAATTTTGAAGATTACGTAGATTGTGTGAAAACCGAAATTTGATATCATGTTTTTTTCATCGCAAAATTTTTCATCACAGCTATCACCAAGAACCCAAAGTTTTTTTTTATAGTAAGACCAATTATTCAAAGTTTTTATTTTTGGCAACTCCAGCTCGCTAGATGCATTTAAGTATTTACAGCATGACTTGTTTACAATTACCCCATGTTTACAATTACCCCAAATGACCTTACACTTGTGGAAATTTTTGAAAAAATTTTGATGCATATTTTCTAATTTTTTTTGCCCTTGGAAATTTTCAAAAAATTATTTTAAAAAATTTTGAGGGGTACGTGACTGAATTTTTTTCTATAAATAGGTCACACCCTAGGGTATAACATATAATTTTCCCGAAATTCAAAAGTGACCGGAAGTTGGTCAAAAAAATTAAAACATAGCGTCCGTCACCGATATTACTCCACCACGAGACCACCGTGGAATAGCCACTAGCCAGTTACCCGCTCGCGTTTCAACGTTCGTTGCGCGTATGTAATTCATATTCGCAACGAACGTTGAAACGCGAGCGGGTAACTGGCTAGTGGCTATTCCACGGTGGTCTCGTGGTGGAGTAATATCGGTGACAGGCGCTACGTTTCAATTTTTTTGACCAACTTCCGGTCGCTTTTGAATTTCGGGAAAATTATATGTTATACCCTAGGGTGTAACCTATTTATAGAAAAAAATTCAGTCACGTACCCCCCTCAAAATTTTTTAAAATAATTTTTTGAAAATTTCCAAGGGCAAAAAAAAATTAGAAAATATGCATCAAAATTTTTTCAAAAATTTCCACAAGTGTACATACATAGTGCCTACCATCTGTGAAAATTTCAAAAAATTTCCTCCACCCAATCCAGAGAAAAGCCGAATTTAATTTTCTCGGGAGGGGGGGGTGGGGGGTCAAAATTGTTTTTGGAGACTTCTTACATCCAGGCAAACATGTAGGACCACTTTTCACCAAGATTGTGTGGGGGCCGTTTTTACTTTCTTATGCGGACAGTCCCTTTGACACAATCTACTCGCTTACACCATCCACTCAGGACTTCAACTTTTTGAGATATTTTAATCTGAAGTTTAATTAACTTTGCATTAAAATATCTCAAAAACTCAAAATCCTGAGTGGGGGGTGTAAGTGAGGCGATTGTGCCAAATTTCATCCTCTTTAAAATGAGATATGAATGAAGTCTCTACCTCGCCACAAACTTGAGAAATCACCTTAATTACTACGAGTGAAGAAGCGATACTATAAGTGGGTATACAGCTATATTACTCGCATAAGCGGGTATGCGGGTATACTCGCTTACCCGCTTTTATTAAAAGCAAGTAAGTTGACGAGAACTCGTTACCTGCTTTTTAGCGAGGCAGTCAGCGGGAACCCGCGGTCAGTAACTGCCTCGCTTTGCGCTCTGGTACAAACCAAAATGTCGGATGTGTAAGGTTTTTTAAATTTTGTGTTTGATTGTATTAGAAAAAAGTTTTATAACGTATGGTACCTAGGTAGTTGCAGTTAGGTAGGTAAATGCCTAGGTAATGATTGCCGTACAATCAATACATATTAACTATCATTTTATGAATGATGGCAGGGGCATTTTAAACAGCATATTTTGAATTCAAAAATGCAAAAATGATAATTTCGAAGACTTCATTGGTACCATAGAAAAAGAATTTGTAATTATTTCACGTTTTGGTCACTTCCCTCAATCTCCTTCATTAGCACTATAGATATTTACATAGGTACTAAGTAAGTAGGTAGTTATAGGTGCCTGTATTTTATACATGTTTATTGTTTACTGACTCTTCCTTTCTTTTCTTTTTTTACAGTTCCGATATGTTCAAATGTTCAAATTTGTAGAAAGGATGAATTTCATTCAAACCAGGAGGAATCGATAGCAGTTGGAGCTTCTACGTACCAGCAATTGATCGAAGAAAGCCGCTATTGGAGCGATAAATCTGGTCTTATCGAAATAGTTCTGACCTCTGCGCATATGGTTTTAGTAATAACTAGTCCGAGAAGATCGGGCAAGAGTATGAATCTTCACATGATCTCCACCTTCGTTGAAATACCTCATGACCAATATGGTATAGCATTACCATTAGAGTCAGGATTCGCTTACAAGTATTTTGCTACTGGGACTGTGGCATCTGGAGACACCAATGTTAGGGTGAAACCCGCACCGATAATTTCAAATTACAAGTACAAAAAATTAATCAAAGACTACCTTGGAAAATATCCGGTGATTTATCTGGATTTTGGAACCATAATTGTAGAAAACGATCTGAATACTTTCAAAAGTATTATGAAGCAGCTTTACAAAAAACATAATTATGTACTACTTCCGTATTATAAAAAAATCAAAAATGCGACAAAATATGGCGAAGAAGACCACCTGGCTAGGCAAATTATTGACGATTACCAGCAAATGCTAGATTTAACGATCAAAAAAGAGGAATTAATTTTTAGTCTGACAACTTTATCTGAATTATTATTTCAATTTTATGGGAAAAAGGTTATAATATTTATCGATGAATATGATTTTTTCATAAATCAGTTGGTATTGCCACAGTATAATACTTCAACTTTGAACGTAGATTCTCTGCTAATGTTTTACCGCAGTTTCCTGGTTGCCAGTGTTAAACAGAATGACTACCGTAAAAAAGCAGTTTTAACTGGTATCATTAAAATTGCTGAAATGTCCGGTTTATCAAACTGGGAAGGAGGAGCTAGACTTATTAATTTAATGGAACCAACCGAATTCACCCAATATTACCGTTTCACACCAGTTGAAGTGGACGATTTACTGTCTTTAGCTAAAAACTCAAATTTCACATCAAAATCGGAAAAATTTAATCGTAAAAATTATTTGCTGGGAGACTTAGCGAATTACTACGATGGTTACACCACGTATGGGAACGAAGGATTCTCCACATATACAGCTCTTTCCGTTACAAGTTTCATAAATATGGCAAAGTTGGGTCCTTATTGGAGTGATACTTCAACGATTGACTGTTATTGGACTTTATTTCGATTCAAATTGTTTGAAGAAGCAATTTCAGGTTTATATGATGGCAGAGAATTCCCATTAACAATACAAGGCATAAAAGACATTAATGGCCGTGAACTGAATGAGCTGCGTGTATTCATGTGCAATACCAACATAAGCGAAGGATTTTCGTCAAGTCATCTGAAAACCTCTTTATCCATATTAGCATTTATGGGGTATATAACACCTGTAGCCAATTCACGAGAAGGGGATAGATTTTTGGTGCGTATTCCCAATTATGAAATTTGGAAAACTTTTTCTAAAAAATGGAGTCAATTCATGTTGACTCCAAAGATTAACCGAATGACAAAAAACATTGACTGCCCAGAACTTGATCGGGAAACAATCGAAGATCGCCTGAAAAACTTCTTCAATTCCATATTAGAGTACTCGACTTTAATTACGGATAATTTTCTATTGATACAACTGAAAAATCTATTTGTCAACTCAAACCATGTGGATTTTCAAGCAACTTATGATGAAATTAAGAAAATTTGGAAAACTCCAGGATTGACTTTTCTAAAATGTTTCGAAATGTGCAGCGTCTTTTCAAAATTTTTAAAATGTTTTATTTGAACATCTTTCACAGCAGGGTCCCTTCAGTGAGGTGGCTGTTGAGTGCCATACCTAGATCGTTTTATCTCTCATACTTAGCTATTAGGCGAGATGGAGGCAAGTTGGCGAGGGAGGCAAGATGACGAATTACTTTACCTGCTCACTGTAATAAGTATACATATATTGTGGCTACACTGTTGGTTACACTGTTGATTATATTATGTGTATAACTACAGAATGTTCTCATGTACAATATTGATCATTCGTTGAAAAAAATGTACTAAGTACAATAGTGGCGACGAGATAAAGTTGAAACAAGATAACACGTTTTCATGTGGCAAAGTGCAAATTATCAACTTTTTTTGCCAAAAACAAGTGATTTTCTACTTAAAACCATGGCAACATTAGAACAAACATTACAAGCATTTATGTAACAGCTAACTACTGCTCTTCAGCCTGGAAACAATGTCACCTTTAAAACATTTGATGAAGAAAACAAAACCTTTCATGTCTACTTGCAACGTTTTGAAATCTACTCTGAACTTGAGCAACTCAATAAAACGGATGATAACACCAAAAAGGAGAAAGTTCAGGCATTTGTGAACAAGTTAAACACTAAAATGTTCCAATTAATCGCCAATTTAATAACTCAGGCTCAACCAACTGATGCGACTTTTGATGAATTGGTCAGTGTTATGAAAGCTCATCTTAACCCTACACCAGGTGAAATTATGTCTCAAGATAAATTCGTTCTTCAAACACAAAAAGAAGGTGAAAATATAGCTCAATATTTAACAGAGCTCCAGAAAATGACAATCAACTGTAATTTCACATGTCCACACTATAAAAAGTCAACCTCAGAAGTCCATCTAAGAACACAGTTTGTTAGAGGAGTTAAGGATGCTGATATTCGTGAATGTTTGCTCCAAGAAAAAAAAACTAGCTACTCTAAGACTGTGGAAATAGCTATGTTTATTGAAACTGTCAAATCTGAAAGTTCCAGTATTGCAAATAATAACTCTACTCACAGCCTAAATAAAATTTTGAAGTATAAAACTAGCTTTAAATCATCTCAATCTTCAAAAGGTGCCCAATTTAAGCCAAACTTTAAAGAACAGCACAGGTATGATCCAAAGAAAAAACCTAATCCTAAAACTGAAGAACTTTTGAAAAAAGTTGGATTATGGAATAAATGCCTAGTGTGTGGAAAAGATAACCACAAAACTTTTGAATGTTATCTAAAGGAGAAGAATATCAAGTGTAAAAGCTGTCAAAAAAGTGGTTATTTGGAGGCTGCCTGTATTATCAAACAGGAACAGAACCTGGAATCAAAAAACACCACATCCGCAACCACATCCAAAAATCCGGTCAACCAGTTATCAGTTGCTTCAGATTTAGAAGATGAATTTTTCAACTTGTATAACATGAATAATGAAGATGACGGCGATTGTGTTATGGTGAATATTTTATTGAATAATAAAACCAGTCATGAATTTGAGTGTGATTCTGGATGTAAATTAACACTCCTACCAGTTGATATTTTCAAAACAGCTTATCCAAATGTTCAACAGAAGCCTACATCTGTAAAATTCCGGGAGAAAATTTCGCACTACTTGGTAAAGCAGAAGTTGAGTATAAATTCAATAAAATCAAGAATCAAGACATAGATTATGCGATGAAAGAAGGCAGATCGTTGCTAGGTGGCTAGGCTGAAATGCTTTGAGAAAACTGGGTTTACTCAAAGATGATGGAACATTATCAATTCCACAAATCTAGTCAATTCACAAGATCACAGAATTCAATAAGGATGAAGAACTGAAGAAACAGAGCTGAATTTCCATCTGTCTTCGAAAAAAAGATTGGAAAAACTACAAATTTTGTCTGTCCCAAAATTCCTCAAAGCTAGAAAAATTCCATATGCTCTAAAACCTGAAATGGAAGAATAGCTGGATAATTTCGAAGCAGCAGGTATCATGACAAAAGTGAACATGTCTGAATGGGCTACACCTCTTGTGCCAAGCCAAAAAGCTGGAAAAGATCTCCGCATCTGTGACGATTATAAAGTTACAATTAACCCTGATATGATCGAAGAAGAGTACCCATTTGCAGATATTGTCAAAATATTCTTGAATATGAAATCAAATACAGATAATGCAGAATGATATTGTGTCCTAGATCTGTACAAAGCTTACCTACATCTACTAGTAAGCAAAAGAGCAGCCCTTCTACAAACTCTCAACACAATTAAAGGACTCTACAGAGTAAATCGTTTAATGCCTGGAGGAAAAAATGTGCCTAAAATTTTCCAGAGGTTTATGAACGGTTCTCCATGGTATCGAAGGAGCTGAATCATTCTTGGACGATATCATTGTATTTGGATCAACATTACCACAGTTATTAACCAGACTTCGTCAAGTATTAAAACGCCTTTAACAATATTATCTCCACTTGAATGAAAAAAAGTGTAAATTTTTTCAAGAATATGTTAAATATGTTGGTTTTCTTATCGATAAACATGGCCTACATAAAACTGAAAACAAAATAGAAGCAATAGCAAATGCAAGACAGCCAGAAAATATCAAAGAACTGGAATCATTCGTTGGAGTGGTTAATTACTATGGTTGTTTCCTGCCTAATGCATCGGGGGTACTTTATCCATTAAATCAACTTCGCAAGAAGGATGTACCATTCGTATGGACCGAAGAATGCTCTGCAGCATTTAAAAAAGTAAAAAAACCTGATGAAAAAAGAGCTCACTTTGGTACCATATGATCCAAAACTTCTGTTGATACTGGCTACAGACGCATCTCCATATAGCCTAGGTGCAGTATTATCTCACAAAATAAATGGTGAAGAAGTTCCTATTGAGTTCGCATCAAGAAGCCTAACCAAAGCTGAAAAAAATTACTCTCAATTGGATAGAGAAGCAACAGCAATTTTTTGGGCGTTGAAAAAATTCTACTACTATTGCTATGGGCGGAAATTCACTTTGATAACAGATGCTAAACCTTTAACGACTATTTTTCATCCCGAAAAAGGATTATTGCTATCAAAAAAATATGGTTTTAAGATCACAAATACTTTCGAAACAAAATTCATTTTTGAAGGGCTTCTGGGGGGGGGTTGTCCCCCCTCCCCCGTCTTTACGCCACTGGTCCCGACATCCATTTCAACCATGATGAACAATTTAGTACCTAGTCGGTAAAAGGATCCGAGAATCGAATCTGACTATCTGACAATCAAAGTGAGAATTAGATTTGACTATCCGACAACTAAAGTACAAATCAGAGAATTTATTTTTGAATATTATTGATTTACCTAATTTAAATAATTTTTTTGAAAA
>JAVBJF010000975.1:0-26242 GCA_033439095.1 Pseudococcus viburni
TCACCCTTTTAAGGGAAAAAAACGGAAGGATTTGAAGTATTCGTCGAGGATGCTGAACTTTTATGATTTCACAGAAAAAACCACTCGACTATTCGAACTTTTTCCTTAAAGTTAAAAATTTTTAAACGATCCATTTGATAAAATAAATCTACCGGGGAAGAGTGAGCTAGCTCCGTTTATATTTAGACGTTTCGGCGCAGTCTTCCATTCGCCCGCTGGTTGGTCCATCAGTAAGTTTTTTCATATTAATGATAAGCTGGAAAAAAAATGGGGTTTATTTTGACGACCGAAAAAATCGCGTTATCAATTAAATTACCAGGTTTTGGGGCCAAATGCTTGACAATCTTATCAATATTTCGATTCCCCTCTTTGGTGCCTTCGATGGTTTGAATTTGAAATTTTTCAATTATTTTGGCACCCAACTCGCGTAAAAATTACATAAATTCAGGGTTTTTATAATATTTTTTTTCTATATCGGCACCCAACCAACCCAACTATTTGCAACCAAATCTCTTAAGGGTTTCTTTCACAAGTACCCCGAAAATTTTTCTTTAATTTTAATTTAAAAAGTATCGAACTTGTATTAGTTTCTTTCATTACTCCCTGTATTTACTAAAATCAAATCATGGTGGAATTTTCAAAATTAATTCAAAAACTTTGAAAATGACCTTTTTTGAATATGAAAATTTGAATATTTTCTTAGAGCCCCAGAAAATCAAATAGGTACTATAACTTTAGAATTCAAAAATTTCTTTGAATTTTTTGGAAAAATTAAGAAAGGGTACGGACCAATGAACAATTTTTTTCGTGAAAATTTTTTTAAAATCTTCCCTACCTTCCTGACGGCCCGATGAGGGGGCCAAATTTCAAAAAATTTTAAAAAAGAGAACAAAACTGAACCCTTGACAATTTTTACAAGTAGAAAAAAGTTAACAATTTTTAAGAAATTTTTCAAAACGCTTTTTTTAAAATGAAAATGAAAACTTGGGGTGAAAATTAGTAATTTTTTTCAAATTTGAAGTGGAAAGTTTGGGAAATTTTTCGGAAATTTTGGAAAGCCCTAATCCATACCATAAACTGTGCACATTATAAAGAATTGAAAAATGTTTCAGAAGAAACCTTTTAAAAACTACAATTATAGTTTGAAAATTTTGACGCTAATGTAGGGGCATTTTTTCAAACATTTTAAAGTTATAAAAAAAGTTGCCGATTTTTTTTAAATTTAAAAATTCTGAACTAAAGAAATTCTTGTCTCAAAAAAAAAAATTTTAATTTTATGAAAATGAAAAATGCCAAAAATTAAAAAATTCAAAGCGTTGAGAAAAAACAATTCATTTTTGATACGTCAAAAAAATTGGTATACAAACCTTTTGTTGAAAAGGAAAATAGATTTTTGAAAATAGGAAGTTGAAGATTTTCAAAATTTTATAGAAGATGAAAATCGATATACGAATTTCAGAATTTTTTTCATTTATCATTCAAGTTTAATATGAAAATTTGAAAAAAATTAAAAATTTTTTTGAATAAATGAAAAAGATGGAATGAAATTTTCAAAATGTGAAAAACTCAAGGAAAAACCTTAGAAATATTTTTAAAAAACCTAAAATCTGAAATTTTTTTTAAATAAAAAGTTGTTTATTAAAAAGGTTTATTTAAAATTTTTTGAAGTTGAAATTTTTTTTTAAATTAATCGGGTTGAAAACAACTTTCACCGAAAGAGGTAGGCAACGTTTTATTCTTTAAAGAGAATTTTTTAATTCTGTTCAATCGTATTTCAAGCCAATTTAATGAATCTGTTTCGTTTTTGGGCCCATTATTTTTATATTGTTTTTTTCTTAATTTTTCGTACAGAAAAAAGTGGCCACACTACGAGTAACGTTAGCATTGGGTCGAAAGCTTTTAACTTTTTTGCCGAATAATTTAATTATAACAAAAAAAGCCGTTAATTCCCTCATGTATCAAATTTCGTAGATTGAACGATCCGGTTTTATAAATTTTTTTTTCAAGTTATGTTGAAAATAGTTAGTTGTAAAAATAATAAACGATGGGAAGAAAAAAGTAGAGTTGAGTTTTTTTTTTATAAATTCTTGGGAAGGGGGGGCAGTAGTTAGTGTTGTGTTTTGACGTTTCCGAAAATTTTAAAAAATAATTTATTGATCACGTGCTTACTAGAAATAGCAAAATTTGTCAGCAGTTTTTTTTTCCCCCATTTTATGACCAGGTGAAAATAAGAAATCAATATCACTACATGAAATCTGGATTTGAATTTATAAAGCTTATCGGAGTCTTCGAAGTCTTATAGAAGGGTACGCCCGAAGATTTGAAGATAACAGGAAAATGCCGATTTCTTTTGTTCTCGTTTTTTTGTTTTTGTTTTTGTAACCAAAATTTGATTTGTCCGTTTTAAAAATGTTACCCCTTTAACAAAAGGAGGGAGGCAGGCAAATCAATGTCCGTTATTAAAAGATTTCCTGAGGTTTTAGTCCGTGGGGAAAACTAAGTGATCAATTATTTGTTCAGCGTAGATGTATGCAATCTTAGCAAGCACCATTTATTAATTTTCCTACATGGAAACAATGGAAAACATATATGTAAGTATTAAAGTTACACCAATGCATTTAAAAAAGAACCCCATGAGCGGTTTAAAAAAAAAACTACACCTTGGACAATTTCCCGAAGTTCAACGGTTCCTTCTACTGCAGTATGAGTTGCCTATCCGGGCATTTTTATTTCCTTCTGTTAGAAGAAAAAAAATTATTCATCAATTTTTAAGCTCACAAGAAAACAATTTTTTGGGGTAATTTCATCATAGGAGTAACCCCCAATACCCCACTCAAAATTTTCGAACTCTTATTCCTCCCTTTTAGGAGTGTAAGAAAATGAACTTTTTTCTGAAAAAATTTACACGTGCGGATGGTGGTATTGTAAAAAATACGAAAGGGGTTTGTTGAAATATTAAACTGAAAAAAACTAATAAAAAAAAATACAAATAAACCTTCTATAAATTATAAATTTCTTTGTGTTTAAAAATTTATTTAAAAATTGAGAAATTAATTGAAAATAATTTTTTATCCCGTATTTCTAATCAATTTTATAAATACTTCAAAATTTGAATAATAATTTCCTTTTCGGCTTGTGAAATATTTTTTTTTCTGAAAAATTTCCGAACGTGAATCGAAAATTGTTAAAAAATGTATTCGATTGCCAACTTGAACCACAACCATTCTCGCTTCTTCGCTTCGAACGAAAAAACGTTTTTATTTTAGCCCTAGTATTATAGGTAGAAGTACATAAGTTTAAGTACATTAGTGTTAACTTTCTCTTAAATTAGAACACGTGAGTAGAAAATTCAAGTTTGGGAAATTACAAAATTTTGTTAATTTATGCTTCTTAGGGGGGGGGAAAAAACACATAAAGAGTAATTTTTTTGTATAGTTATTTCAAAATTTTCAATCGTCAACTGTCCCAAGTTCGAAGGTTGTGGATTTATGCATTTTTAATAAATAATAATGATTGATAAAATGAAAAAAATTTAATTGGAAACTTGGGGATTCGAAAATTATTTTTAACCTTGTTGGTGGGGGAGGGAAAAATTGAACCTTATTTTATAACTTATTCTCAGAAAGTTTGAACCCAATTTAAGGGTTTTTTTGGAAAACTATTAAAAAGCAACATTTTTTTTCAAAAACTTTGGCCCTCGTCTCCGCTCTTGAATTTATTAAATCCTACAAAAACAGATGATTTCTTTTCGTATTTTTCTTCAAAATAACTTAAATTAATTTAATTTAATTTTTTTTCCCTTTAAAATTATTTTTAATGCTTATTGTTTTTAAAAAATCAGTTTTTTTTCCAAAAGGTTTAGATTTGCTACGCTACGGCTGTTCCCATTTTCCTCCTTAACAGTTTTTAAGTTAGAAGTAGTTTCACCCCCCATTTTTTCATTAAGAATTTTTCTTTAGAAACCCATTATCTTAGAGCCACATTAATTTGAGGGTTTTTTAAAAGTTTTCGCTCCGGCAAAGCTATCACGGTAATATTGACATTGAAAAATACAAATTCTTCTAAATATTTAATTTTCTTTTTTAAAACTTCCCAACCATTGCTTCGCTCAAGGACAAACGCTTTGCACTTTCCCCCAAAATTCAAAAAAACAAGGAGGGCCTTTAACCCCGGGAAGTTTGATACAATGTTCTTGCAGCCGTACACTGAAATGAGAATTTGTTTAAAAAATTTAATCTCCTCTCCCATTCAGCAACGGAAACAGATTTGAAGTTTACAAAAACAAAAAAAAAAGAAAAATCGTTACAAAACAAAACCACGAGACTTCTACCATTGGAATAGGGCAACTTCTTCTAACATTTCAGAACAAACACTTTACTTTGCAGTTTTCACACTTGGTACAATGAATTCATTGGGTTTATGTCCTTGGTGGTTTTTGAAGCTTCCTTTTTCTAACTGTGGGTTATTTTGTATACAAAAAATTTTAGAGATTTGGGTTTAGGAAGTTTTCACTTTTGGCCTTTATTTATTTTTCTTTGGGGGTTGAACGACGTGTGTGGGTTATTTGCGCAAAAAAATTGTGGTTTTTAATAGTGGAGGTCATGTTTGACGCTTCAAAATCAACAATGTGGGTTTTATTTGACCATTGCATTTTTGCAAGTGGTGGCAATTGACGTTTTTATTATTTTTGAAGAAAGCACTTGGGGGTCTTGATGCCGTGGGTGGTTAAAATGAGTAATTTTTTGAGTGGTTCAATGTTCGCGGTCGTTATGTTTGACGTCACCAAAAAAAATTACTGTTGGTTTCATTTTGACGTTTTTTTTTTGTGAAAAATTTAGTGTGTGGGTCCAATTGACAATAGTGGTCATTTGACTTGGGGTTTCAATGTCCTAGGCCTTGAAAATCATTTCTTAGGAAGATATGGACGTTTGAAGTTGAATGATCAATATTTCAATTGCCTTCATGTTCTTATATATTCCTACCATTTATAAAAAAACTTACAAAATATTCCTAAAAAAATCAATTTTTAAAAAAAAAAGTTAGTTTTCCGTATCACAAAAATCTGAACTGCTTGCAGGGAAAAATAAAAAACCCTAAAAAAACTAAAAAAAAAAAATTTAAAAAACCTCCAAACCCGAAACCCTTAACCCAAAACCCAAACAAATTTTTTTAGGGTTAAGGGATTTAGGTTATTCATTTATAAATTCATTTTAGGTTAGGGTTTTAGGGTTTTTTTCGCTAGGTATTTTATAAGGGTTTAAAGGGTTCTAGTTATTTTTCTTTTCAAAGCAAAAATAAAGGTTTTTTGGGGTTTAAGGTTTCCAGACACCGGTTCCCGGTTCCGGTTTCCGGTTTCCCCATCCCTTTGGTTTGTTTTGATTTATTGTTTTGATAAGGTTTTTTTATTATTTTTTTCCCAAACGGGTTCTTTTGGTTCTTTTCGGTATTTTACTCAAAATTTTTGAAAAAGGTTATAGTGGTTGTGATAACGTTTGAAATTTTTTCAAAATTATCCTCTGGTTTTGGGGTTGTTGGGTTTTGGTGGTTTTAAGCTCTGGTTCTATATGGATATATTATTCATTTTGATTGTTTCTGGAATTCACGCCTATTAGACGTGGAAATAGCACGTTAAAAAATTTTATTTATTTTGTTTAGGCGATTATTAAATTACGTTACCTTACTTTGTTTTATTAAAAACATGGGGTTAAAATTATGACTTCGTTTATTAGAAAAAGTAAAACGATAAAAGATTACTTATCAATTTCGGCACTTTGTACCGATTTAGGCTAAAACCTGTTTTTTTTGTTTCTGTTCTTTAGTAATTTCCGGTAAAAGTTAAATAGGGGGAGCGTTCAGAGGGAACTGCTCATCCTTGTTGTGTTGTTTGTATTTCCCCTTTACCTCCCGCCTTGCTCAAGCTCTTTAGGGTGATTCTCGTTTCCGTTCCGTCGTTTCGTAGCTGTGGAGCGTTGTGATTGGTTAGATAATGACGTTTTAGTTAAAGTTGTTTCTTTTGTCATTGTTGTTTTCCTGGATTGTTATAGTTATGGTTTGTATAAGTAATTAGTTAATTATTACCCAGGTTAATTGTTGTAATGAGTAGAAATATAAAAGAGTCGGTTATTTTGCGGTTTCTCTGTGTCTTTACTTCACTAGTTTGATAAGGGTTTCGCACGGCTTTTGAAGATTCCGTTTCACTTTTTGTCTTATCACATGATTATGCGACCAGGGTTGTCAAAGTTCACGAAAAAATTGATAACGCGTTCAGTTTCACGTTTTTTAAAAATGAAGGCGTTCAGTTCACGTTCACCAAGCAAAATGAAACGAGTTAGTTTCCGTTTAACAAGCAAAAATTGAACGTGCGAAACCTGAAACGCGTTCCACTTTTTTAAAAAATTTTTCTTGTGCAGTAAGAATTGTAAACTGCAACAAAAAACCGACTGCAAATGACCAAAAAACAGCCGCTTGGGGCCTTATCAGGTTTTGCAAAGCAAGCTTTTTTTGTTTATTTGGTTCTTTTGCCAGGCGTTTTTTTGTGTTTACAAATTCTTACTGCCCTGGCAAGGCGCCGGGAAGCTAGGCAAACCAAGCGTTATTCTGCAGTTCTCCTATAATCACCTTGGTCCGTCGGGCATTCGCGTTTAATGAACGCCCCGTTCGGTTCAGAAACGGGCATGTTTTTAATATTTTTGAACCCGGAAAGTTGAAAGAAGCAAAAATTAGTGATTTGAACGGGGGGAACGAACGGCGTTCAAAAAAAACAAATGAACGCCGTTCCATAAACTGAACGCCGTTCTCAATAATTTTTTCATTCATTTTGTGGGAATCATTGTTTGCAGTTTGCATGATAATTTGGATCCAGGAAAATTACGGATAGATAATTTTGAAAGCAGATTTAGACTCCCATTGATTTTTTTCACCAAAAAATGCAAAATTGATCCCCAAAAAGCATTCCGTATTTTTTTAAAAAAAAAAAAAGCAATGAACGGCAACGAACCTCTGAACGTTGAACGCGAACGCTGAAAGAACGATTGAACGACAGCTTCCATTTTTTGAAAAAAAAAAATTGAACGGGAACGCGAAACGACAACGCCTCAAAAAAATTCCTCCTGAACTGGATGAATACGAACCCGGCGTTCAAAAAAAAAAGGTGAACGCGACAACCTGCTAATAAATCGCACCATTGACACACAAAAACGGACAACACGGACAAGACAACCAAAGAGCCGCCCAAGAAGCAAGCTTATTCCTTTGCGGTTTTGTTTAGCCCGGAAAAAATTTGTTGGTGAAGTCGCGTTCCCACGAGTTTCACGTTAAATTTTTCTGGGCATGAACGCTCGTTAAGTTCCGTTCCTCATGAAATGAAACGCGTTCAGTTACAAAAGTTCACGAAAACGGTGGCTCGTTCGCCCGAAAGCGGGTTCACGGTTTCATTCTCTAAACGTTCGTGAAACTTTGGAACAACACGGTTATGGAAATTAGAAAAATTTCTACAACTTAAAAAATTAAAAAATTCTGGGTTAAATTCCCAAAACAAGAATAAGTATTGTTGAGTTGAAAATAATACACTTCCTAGGCCACCTAAATAAATATCAAAAACCTTCAGAAATCGTGGGAGGGCGCGTCACCAGCATAGGTTACGTCACCCCCATAGGTACGCCCCAAACTTGTAGGTAATAAACCGCCGAGCATAGTAGGTATGTCAAATTATAGGTATATTTATTTTTTTAAGAAAAGTCTGAAAGACCATACTGTAGGTATGACAAGATGTAGGGTAATTCTAGCCGTAGGTAAGGGAGGATGTGCGCCGCCGAGAAAAATTTACGCCCGCCCCGCCGCCAATTTTTCTTGGTTTTTGGCCGCCGCCGCCGCGAGTCAAGTTTACCGGCCCGCCGCCGGGCCGCCCCGCCGCCGATTTTATCTCGGACGGCGAGCTTTTTGTTTTATTCATTTTTTGACTCCCTTATGTGTTTTTTTTTTTACCAATTTGGTAACCTTTTTTTCCAAACGCACGCACGTAATTTTGGTTAACCCAAGAAAAGAATTGTCATTTACAACATATTTTTATGTATAAAAATATTTGTTAAATGGAAAATATCTTTCTGGGTTACCAAATGAGTACGTGCCGTTTGGGAAAAAAAGGTACCAATTGGTAAAAAAAAAAAAAAAAAAACAAAAAAAAACACCTAAGGGATGTCAAAAAATTGATTTAAAAAAAAAAAAACAAAAAGCACGCACCGCCAAAAATTCCCGCCGCCGCCGATTTGAGGCGGCGGCGCGCCGGATGGCGCCGCCGCCGCACGTAAGATTTGGGAAAGTTCGCCGCCGCCGCCGATGTTACCCCGGCGCACATCTTCTAAGCGTAGGTATGCTAAAAATTCGTAGGTATGTGGGAAAGTGTAAGTATGACCGTGCGTACATTTTGTAGGTACGTCAAATAAATATGTATTGAAAATAAAAATAGGGGCAAATGACAAATTGTAGGTACGCCAATTGTAGGGTACGTTCATATTGTCGGGATAAATCTTAGGGCAGGTATACACAGTGCATGCCTGTTATCTGTAAAACCCCAAGTATAGCTGGTGTAGGTACCTTCATGTATAAGTGAGGTTTAGGTAGGAATTGATTTTTTTATTAAACACACACCCTACTTATGTATTTGGGGTATCTGAAACAACCCCCCAAATCCCAAAGTACCATAAATGGTTGTAGGTACCTTCATGTATAGGTTGAGGTCTAGGTAGGAATTTAATTTTTTTTTATAGATACACAGTTGTGCACTTGTAGACCTACCCTAAGATATACTGGCAATATGACATAACCTATGATATGGCATACCTACTTTATGTCATTTGTTATTTACAAAAAAAAAAATTACCTATACTTTGACGTACCTACGTTTTTGGCGAACACATACCTACTCTTGGACGTACTATAAAATGGCCATACCTACGCTATTAACGTACCTACATCTTGTCATACCTATAATATGACGTTCCCCAGTTTTTAAAAAATACCTATAATTTGACGTACTACAATATGTCGCCTTTATACCTACAGTTTGGCGTACCTACGGAATGACATACCTATATAACTGTGACAGCTTCCCCTCAGAAATCTGTATATAATTTACAAAAATTGCAATTTGCAGCGCCTCCCCCCCCCCCCGTGACTGCTTTTCACTTCACTTAATTCACTTATCATACTTGTTTTCAAAAAAAAGTTAATGAAAACAATAAACTTTTAAACTGTTTAGAACAACATTTGGGGCAATTGGCAATTATAAATTTGGTGGAATATTCTTGATAAGTACAGCTAAAATACGTTAGGTGCGAGTGATGAGTGATAGCAGATAGCTGGGGACTCTCAGAGTCTAATGTAAGTTTGTGTATTCCGATGGCCACAAAGCAGGGGTGCGAAACCTTAAATTTTTTTTAATCTTTGGGGTACGGGTGGGTTAAAGGTTATTTTTTTTTTGTAAAAAATAAATGGGTTTAGGGGTATTTCGGTTTCTCAAAAATTTAAAAACATAAAGGTTATGGGTTATTGATTATGGTTTGACCTGGAAAGATTTGGGTTATGGGTTATGGTTTCGGGTTACGGTTTATAAGGGTTATTAAACCACTCAGAAAAACTACCACTTTTTGTGATGTATTTTTTCTTGGTACATAAATCGTATGTTGCTTGAGTATGAAGTCAGAATTTAAAGTCTAATTTTTTGGCAGTGATGGGAAACTGGAACTGGAACTAGAACTGGAACTTGAAAAAAAAACTGGAAACTAAAATTGAAAGCTGGAACTGGAAACTGGAACTGGAACTAGAACTGAAATGATGAGAACTGAAATCTGGGAAAACTGGAACTAGAACTAAATGAAATTTCAGTTCCATACCAGTTCCAGCAGTTTGCAATTTATTATTTTGAAAAATAGACTTGCAACAAAAGCCAAAATTTTGATGTGTTTGGAAATTTACCAAAACCACATTCAATTTGAAAAATTTTTACTAAAAAAACCCCCAAAACCTTGAAAATTTACGTCAAAAAGTGAATAAAGTAGAATATTGTGTTGTAAACTCAAAAATTTCATCTAATTAAAGACGTTATTCTCATACAGGGTTGACGCGAGTCCTTAAAAATTGCGACTCGGAGTCGAAAGGCGCGAGTCCTTACAAATTCCGGGGGGCTCCGAGTTCCACATTAAGCGAGATTTCATGAAAAGACTCGAAAGAAGACTCGGAGTCTTCAGCGAGTCTCGAGTCTTTTTCAGAGTCTTTTTTCCGAGTCTTTTTTTGGTCATTTGATGTGTGGGTTAAATGTCGTAGTCACGTAGTCCCTAGTTAGTTTTTGCATTCTCATTCTCCAACTTTCATGGTTCACTCTTTCACTTATAAAATTTTTCTAAAAGATGTTGTTTCATATAAAAAAATTGTAAAATTGAAAATCTGCGACTTCACTGCGTCTCTCTGTTCTCTGTTCATGGCATCACGGCTTCACGCGGGGCAAAAAAAACGTTGAGAGAACCGCAAAAAAAAAACGATGAAAGAAAAATTCACTTTTATAAATTATTTAAAAAAAAAAAAAAAACTGCGACTCGCAATAGACTCGCAAAAAAGACTCGCTCTCATAGTTTTTTGAGTCGTTTCAAAAAGAGACTCCGAGTCTTCAAGGAACGAGTCTCTAAGGAAAAAAAGACTCGAGTTTATCCGAGTCGACTCCGAGTCTCTCGAAGGTCCTCTGCGAGTCCTTTTTCAGTGCAGACTCTGGACAACCCTGTTCTCATACATTAGGTATTCAAATTTTTTGTTGAAAAATTCAGGGGTTATATTAGTCATAACATTTTGAAAAATATTACTAATGACAATGAACTTTTTTTCTAGAATTCTTTTGTTTTGAGCTTGAACAGGGAGGTAATTGACCTGGCCCTGTTTACGGATTTGCTGTAGGTGTGTGAGCAGTTTTTTTTTTTTTCAAAGTCCCCTTTGATTGCGCTCTGAATTATTTTCAAAACTAGGTTTTTCCTATATAATTATGTTTTAAACTTAAACCATTTTTTTTTTTCAACGTAAAATTTTACAAAACTCTGAATTTTTTTCCTGTTACAATTTTTCAAGCTTCTACATTTTTTTTCATCGAAAATTACAAAACCGCTGAATTTTTTTCCGTAAATTTTTTCAAACTTCAATTTTTTTTTCAACGTGAATTTTCAAATTCTGAATTTTTCTCCTGTAAATTCATCCCTCAAAATTTTTCAAACTTCAACACTTCTTCGTAAATCGGAGTCTTCTTCAGGAATATTCTGAAAAAGTCAATTGAAAATTATTTTTCACAACTACATTAATTGAAAATGATGAATTATACAATAAAAATAAAAAATAAATGTCTTTATTGTATTTTTCATTATTTTATTTTCGATGTTGTTGTTAAAAATAATTTTCAATTGTGTTTTTCAGAACATTCCTGAAGAAGACTCCGATTTACGTTTCAGAAGTTTTGAAGCTAAAAAAAAATACAGGAAAAAAAGTTCATAGTTTGAAAATTTGCGTTGAAAAAATGTAGAAGTTTGAAACATTTTAGACTCGAGAAAAAGATTAACTCTACAAAACTTGACTGGTGTCTGAAAATTGCGCATTTCTGAAATTTTAAAATGTTCCACAAATAAAAAATTTCCCCAAGCAACAATTTTTTCAATTACCTGTAGAAATTTCTAAAAAATTTAAGTGAATACAATAATTTGACGCGACTCTTATAATTTTCTCTAATGTGATTCGTATTTAGATTTAATTCGCAAACACAGAATTCAAAAAAATCAAAAATATGATATAGGGTATTTCAAAAAATAGTGTGTTTGTGTGCCTGGAGGTATTCTCAGTATACCTCAGACAATGAAAAAAAATTGAATTTTCTTGAATTTTCAAATTTTCAACATTTCCAATTGAAAAAAAAAGCATTTTAGATTTCAGACAAAAATGAACAAAAAATTCGGGCTTAAAGAAATTTTTAATGACATGAATTGGAAAAAAATTTCAAATTTGAAAATTAATTTTTTAATACCGAAATTTTTTCTTTTCCAATCCTAACATTTTTTCAAAACTAGAACCAACGAAAACGTATTTTGACAACTTTGAACTTTTATTAGCTTTCGCTCAGTTACTGGCAGAACTTTCGAACCTATCCAATTTTGCAGAGAATTTCTCGTAGATCATTTTCCTTACCTCAAACACCTATGTGCTCACTCAAAATTTTGAGTTATTTTAATGTAAAGAGAAAAAAACGTTAGTATTTGCATCGAAAACGTATTTTGACGAATTCGAACTTTTATAACTTTCACTCGTTTGCCGGCAGAACTTTCGAACCTATCCCATTTTGTAGAGAATTTCTCGTAGACCATTTTCCTTGCCTCAAACACAGGGTTGACGCGAGTCCTTAAAAATTGCGACTCGGAGTCGAAAGGCGCGAGTCCTTACAAATTCCGGCTCCGAGTCGACATTAAGCGAGTCTTTCATGAAAAGACTCGAAAGAAGACTCGGAGTCTTCAGCGAGTCTCGAGTCTTATTCAGAGTCTTTTTTTCCGAGTCTTTTTTTGGTCATTTGATGTGTGGGTTAAATGTCGTAGTCACGTAGTCTCTAGTTAGTTTTCGCATTCTCATTCTCCAACGTTCATGTTTCACTCTTTCACTTATAATAATTTTTCTAAAAGATGTTTGTTTCATATAAAATTGTAAATTGAAAATCATGCGACCTCACTGCGTCTCTCTGTTCTCTGTTCATGGCATCACGGCTTCACGCGGGAAAAAAACGTTGAGAGAACCGCAAAAAAAACGAGAAAAATTCACTTTTTATACAATTATTTAAAAAAAAAAAAAAACTGCGACTCTCAATAGACTCGCAAAAAGACTCGCTCGCATAGTTTTGAGTCGTTCAAAAAAGAGACTCTGAGTCTTCAAGGAACGAGTCTCTAAGAAAAAAGACTCGGAGTCTTATTCCGAGTCGACTCCGAGTCTCCGAGTCCTCTGCGAGTCCTTTTTCAGTGCAGACTCTGGACAACCCTGCTCAAACACCTATGTGCTCACTCAAAATTTTGAGTTATTTTAATGTGAAGTGAAAAAAATGCATACGAAAACGTATTTTTACAGCTTTGAACTTTAATAACTTTCGTTTGGTGGCCGGCAGGACTTTCAAACCTATCCCATTTTGTAGAGAATTTCGCGTAGATCATTTTCCTTACCTCAAACACCTATGTGCTCACTCAAAATTTTGAGTTATTTTAATGTAAAGTGAAAAAATCCATAATACGCAATAATAAAACAGATACAGCTGCGACACTAGCGCTGCAGTTGTTGAAAATACTAAACATTATCAGCGTAGGCATCGGAATTGGGGAGTTGGTCTACTTGTATTTTCTATATTACTTTAATCATCAATATCAATAATTGTGGTAGTGATTGTAAAAAGAGCCGTTAAATGTCAAAAAGTCGTCTTTCTTTTTTTTTCGTTTTTTTGTTCTAAAAACCTTCCTCTACAACCCTATGTAGTTGAAATTGCCCAAAAATCAATTTTAACCCCTTAATTTTTCGTTTGAAGTGAGCCTCCCAACTTCAGAAATACGATATTTCCAAACTGGTTATTGTAACCAGGGGTTGAGAACGGAACGAGAACGTTACATCGTTCCGTTCCATTCTTCCGTTCATTAAACGTTCCGTTCTACGTTCCGTTCCGTTCCGTTCCGTTCCCGTTCGAGATACACTTTGAAACGTTCCCGTTCTACGTTCCGTTCCAGTTTTCAGATCCGTTATAACGTTCCCATTCCCGTTCCGTTCCGTTCCGTTCCAATTTTTTTTTTTTTTACAAAAAAGGTTGAGCTTTCATAAATTTATAATTTTGTCACGTTGTTAACTACGTAAACATGAATCATTATGATGGGAATAAAATAAGGTAAAAAAAATGATAACCTAATAAGTAGGGAAAGGAAAAATATGCACCCAAAAATGTCAAAATATGCGCATATAGGTACCTAATATGCACTTTTTAAGCCAAAATTTGCATAAAAATGCATATTTTTTGCATATTTCTGAAAAATATGCATTTTTTATGCATATTTTTTCTTTAAAAAGTGCATATTTTTCTGCTCTCTACTAATAAGTCGATAAACTACAAATAAATTTGAAATTCAATTCAATATGAAAAATTGACAATAAAAATTGAGATGGTGATTTTAATTATTATTTAGAATTTTGGAATTCACATTGTTAATGGCGGAAATAGGTATAGGTAGGTATGTATAGAAAAATCGATATAAGTAACCACTTTTTCATGATCTTCAACTTTTTTCTATAATCACACAATTTTTTGGCGGAGGATGAACATGAAAACAACAATTTTTTGTATTTTCAAAAATTCAAATTTTTGTTCCTGTTTGTCTGAAGGCAAAGATTCAGTGTGTTTTCTAAGGGTTTTTTAGAGCTACTTAAATTGGAAAATTGATGTTTTTTCACAATTTTTTTTCACTCGGCTACCCCCCTCCCCCGCGGTTCATCCTCCGCCAAAAAATCATGTGATTATAGAAAAAAGTTATAGATCATGAAAAAAGTGGTTACTTATATCGATTTTTCTAAACATACCTACCTATACCTATTTCCGCCATTAACAATGTGAATTGCAAAATTCCTAAATAATAATTAAAATCACCATCTTTCTTTTTATACTGTGTGTAATTTTCAATTTTTTATTGTCGATTTTTCATATTAAATTGAATTTCAAATTTATTCGTAGTAAAATAAGAAAATGATGAAAAAATGTGAAAACATTTTTCACATTTTTTCATCATTTCTTATTTTTTCCATCACCTTAGTATTCATTGGCGTTAATATCCAGAAAACACTTGAGATAGTACAAATTTAAAAAAAAAGGAAGAACGGAAAACCGGATAAAATTTAAACGTTTTTCCGTTCCGTTCCGTTTTTCCGTTCTTTAGACGTTCCGTTCTGCGTTCCGTTCCGTTCCCGTTCCAAATTTTTTCCGGTCTGTTTTACCGTTCCGTTCCGTTCATTTTGAAAAACCTGGCGTTCCCGTTCCGGTTTTCCGTTCCGTTCCCGTTCCGTTCTCAACCCCTGATTGTAACGCCGCTTGCAATCTTATAAATAATTTTTTTTAATATTCATAAATATTCTGTTATTAAACGCGAAGGAAAAAGAAAAACCAATAATAATATAATTAATTCACCATAAATAAAGAAATTAGAGGGGAAAAATACGACGTGATAACATTTATTTCAGTTTTGTTTTTTCGCTTTCCTGACAAATTTCACAAATCGCAGTTAACGGCCCTTTCTAAAATCAATGCCACAATTCAATATTCAATATCATCATCAAAAATAAAATAATAATAATAAAAAAATTAATTTTGTATTCATTCTCGCATCTAGGCATTTAAGCAGCTCCTACACGCGATTGTAAACGGCACGTTTTTACGCTCTCTGATTGGCCGTTCTTCACATCGCAATCACGTACCTCAACTATCAAGAGAAGCACGTAACGGCAGTAACAAAAATCAGTGTAGCCACGCGTATAATACGTACGCGTATACGCGTACGCGCGCATGGGGGGTAGTTTTCCGTAGTTTAGGTGCATGTATAGCGTTGTCAAACGCATTTCGGCAAGCAGCACCGGTAGCTGCATGGATTAGGCGGCCGCTTGGTAAACGGAAGGTCTCGGGTTCGAATCCCGCCGGCGGAATAATTTTTTTGAAATTTTTTTTCGCCAAAAATTTTTCTGAGACATTAGTTTTGTAAAATTTCAATTTTTTTTCATTTGTTTATTTTTTTTCTGTAAAATAACGTATTATAAATTGAGAATTAATTTTTTTATGATTTTGTTTCAATTATGAAAGATTTTTTCAAATCTCAAGTGATACACGGAGGGAGATGCCGCCGAGCGATACGCGGGGGGAGATGCCGCCGAGCGATACGCGGGGGGAGATGACGCCGAGCGAAGCGAGGCGTCATCTCCCCCCGCGTATCGCTCGCGGCATCTCCCCCCGCGTATCGCTCGGCGGCATCTCCCCCCCGCGTATCGCTCGGCGGCATCTCCCCCCGCGTATCGCTCGGCGGCATCTCCCCCCGCTTATCGCTCGGCGGCATCTCCCCCCGCGTATCGCTCGGCGGCATCTCCCTCCGCGTATCGCTCGGCGGCATCTCCCCTACGAATTTTAGGGGTCGCGAGATGAAAATAAATGTCAAAAAGCGGTAATTATTGGCGATTTTTGGTATAAATTTGGCAACGTCGCAGTTTGTTACTGCCGTTACGTGCACCTCTATCAAGTCGTTTGTTTACATCGTTTTAAGAATTGCATTTTGTTCGAATGTTCGAAATGAAAATTTTAAAATAAAATAACTCAAGAATTTGAGTAAGAACATAGGTGTTTGAGGTAGGGAAAATAATCTACGTTAAATGCTCTATCAGATGCAATAGATTATAGATTCGAAAGTTGTACCGGAAACTGATCGAAAGTTATTCAAGTTCAAAGTTACGAAGGTGGAAGGTGAGTTTGTATTGCAAATGCATATGCATTTTTTCAACTTTACATTAGAATAACTCAAGAATTTGAGTGAGAACATAGGTTTTTGAGGTAGAGAAAATAATCCACGTTGAAGTCTCTACAAGATAGAATAGATTTGAAAGTTCTGCCGGAGTGCCGGCAGCTGATGTAAGGATAAAAAAATACGTAATAGCATTCGCAATAAAAACTTACTTTTATAACTTTGAACTTTGCATAACTTTCGATCGGTTGCCGGTACACTAATTCCTAGACGCCGAGTCACCAAAACGGGATCGAGAGCTCTCGGCTACTTCCGAAGGTGTTCGTTCGACTTGTTTGAGTTTTTTCATTATTTTCACATGATTTTTACGTACTTTTGCATATAAATACTGTATTTTACTTATAAATGCAGTTTAATTAGCTGAAATTAAAAATCCGATTTTAATTAAACAAGACGTACTTATACGAAAATTAAACTTTTTTTAGCATTTAAATTTAAATATAAAATTATACATGTCATTTTTATTGAATCAAATATTATTGAAATTTTTTGATTTTCTGTAAGTAAAATAGTATTCGTGCCAATTTAATTTTTTTTTTTACTTTTTTTGTATTAATTTGGAATACCTCATTTTATTATATTTTAGTGTCACTGAATCACTGATTAACTGTTGGGGTTAAAACAATATCACGTTTTTTTATTTTAATAAGTATTTTATTTTTTAAAAAATCTTTAAATTCTTCTATTCAATTATTTCAATTTTATAACATTTCTTTACCTAATATAAAAATTTCAATTCACTACTTACCTAGGTAGATATTAATAATTTATGTGACAAATCATTTTTTTTCAAGACACTTTGTAAAAAAAAACAGTGATTTTTTTTAATTCAACAGTAAATCAGTGAAACTAAAAAAAAAAGGAAAAATAAAATGAAAATAAAATTGGGGGCACAACTTACTGGAACTAAAAAAATCCCTTTTTTTACAACCTTTTACTTTTATTTTAAAATATTAAGAAAAAATTCTTTTTGTACTTTTCATTAACTCTGAATATTGTATAAAAAGATCAGAATTCAAACGGGACCCCGACCCCTTTTTCTCCTCTAGAATTTTAATTTACTTTAAAACTTATTTTGGTTTAGAGATTTTTTTCCCCCGCCCTTTTTAAGAAAATTTAAGATGAAAAAAATTTTTTACTTTTTTAAATCTTTTATCCCACAAATTTTTTAACGGGCAATTCCCCATTTAATTTTAAAGGTTTTTAATTGGGGTGAAATTTTTTAATTTTTTCAACTTTTTGGCTGCAGACAAAAAAATTTTCCGTTATTGAAAACCTCCTGGAATAAAAGGGGTGGGGCTTAGGGGCCATCAGAGGGCAAAAAAGCGTGCCTTTCAATGCGGTAGGAGCGCAAATGCCGATGCAGTCTAGGCTTGCAAATACGCTCGCTATTGGCCACGTAGAAATACTGGTCGCTGATTGGCTACAAGTTGAAGAAAAAACAAACGAAGAAAAATTGAACGCAATAGGGTTTTTCGTGGCTCCGCGCAAAAACCCTAAAAAAATAAAACAATGCAACGATGATTAGTAAAAAATAAAAAATTTTCATTTCGAAGTAATTTAGTTCAGTACTGTTCAAGTTTTCAGTTACAAATCTCGTTAATATTTCTTTACACAATGAACGTATTCGATAAAGCGTTATTATTTGGAAACCCCCAGGATCCATTTGGTTACAGAAGTGTCGGCGACTCGACTTCAATTCCGACATCATCACTCATTTCCACACACCAGTTACTACAGCCACTTCTGTGCTGGGACTAGCGTTCAAAGATGGTATAGTTATCGCTGCAGATTTACTAGCTTCGTACGGTTCTCTAGCTCGTTTCAAAAACTGTCCCAGAATACTTCGAGTGAACAAAAACACAGTCATAGGAGTCGGCGGTGATTATGCTGATTATCAATACTTGAAGGATTGATCACCGGTCAAAAATAATCGGAGAAGAGAATGTTTTGGAAGATGATATTTGTATTAAAACCAGCTTCTCTGCACTGCTGGCTTACCAGAGTGATGTATAATCGTAGATCTAAAGTCGATCCACTCTGGAATAATATTATCGTCGGTGGAGTACAAGATTGTAAACCGTTTTTTTGGGAGCTGTTGATAATTAGGTACTGCTTTCGAAGATAGAATTATTGCCACCGGGGTATGGAGCCTACATTGCCGTACCGTTGTTGCGAGATGAGGTAGAGAAGAACCCGAGCTTAATGCTCAAGAAGCGACGGACATTTTGAAAAAATGTATGGAGGTGTTGTACTATCGTGATGCGAGATCTTTCAATAAGTATGAATTGGCTGTTGTGACTCCTACGACATGCGAAGTAACGGGACCTATCGAAATCAAAGCTGATTGGAATCGCTCATAAAATTGTTTAATCGTATCTAAGTGTTTTGTAAGAGATTATTTTAATAAAGGTATTTTTTTTCATTATAAATCCAATGTAATTTTTCTATCTTTTTTTGAACATAGAGGTGTAAAATCACCCGGTACGTGTTGGTCAAAACATGCAAATGTTTGAATTTGACAATTGAAAATTTTCAGAAGACTAATTTTGAAGTTGAACTATTCCCAAAGATTACAATCGATTACAAAAAAAATGAAACTCATGCTACAAAGTTTTTACAAAATTTTTCTCAATTTGAATGCGAAAAATGGTTCAGCACACAACTTAGCATAGGTGAAAAAACAGTCCATGTTGCTATTGGCAAATCACTAAAAAATTACTCAAGTTCCACCTTTCAGTGGCAAAAAATGCATTTATGAAGCAGCTTATTTCTAGGTGTCGATAACAAAAATCGGTAAAACAAATATTTATTTCATTACTAAACATAAAAAACAATTACAATTTATTCGTGTACATCCCACGGTCTTTCGGGTTTCACTTTGGTGAAAGTATCTTCGTAAATAAGCCGCGGAGGTTCATTCAGAGTTACTCCTCCTGCCTGTATTTCTTCTATCAATAATTCCAACTGAAATGCAAACATGATTATTCAATTTGATCCTCATTTCTATCATTTTTTTATAAATGAAAATACGAATAACTTACTTTGCCACCTGCGTTGGTTCGTGAAAGTTGACCACTTCTGTTAAACCAGATTTCAAGACAACGTCGAGCAAATATCCTTCCAATGTTCGTATACGCTGCTTTATCAGTCGGACTACGACATAAAAAAGACATTCAATAAACCGTAATCTCATTTAAGCAATGAGAAGAATTCATTTACTTGAATAAAAATTTCCTTATGCACCATTCGTTACTTTACTGCTGATAGAACAATATCACCCATCTTTGTGAATTACTGCCGCTACAACGCCTTTAGAATTTTCAAAAACACCAATCTGAAACAATGTTTCGTGAGAATTATTTTCCAGAAAACTCATTATGATAAATCAATGATAAAATACTAACTTATGCCATAAAGTATTTTGTTTAATTTTTTCCAGTTCCCATCCTTCGTTTTTGTGTTCTATTCTCAGTCGTTCTAAATTCCTGGGATTTCGATTTAAAACATTGTACTTTACTCCTGGCGGCGCTTTAACGTCTGGGCGAACTTTGGGTGTTAAATTTAATGTCTTCGATTTTTGGTATATGGTTCGATATTCTCGCACTGATTTGGTGAAGGATGCTCGCAGGAAGTTTCAAAATCGACGCTGCTGACATATCGGTTTGAGTAATATCTGAAAATGAAAAATTTTCATGGTAAATTCTACGATAGAAAATTGTTTTGTAATTTTTAATATTGAGAGGTGTTGAAAAAAAGAGAACAATCAATCATCATGATAATAATAATTTGTAATATGGTTACCCCTTAACAAACATAATTAAAAAATAATTGATAAAAGGAATGCTAATTTGTAGGGATGGAGTCATTTTAGGTGGTTTTTTACTGACAACAGGGTGTCAACACTCAGGTGCGCCAAAGCGTAGGTATGTCATATTGTCGGTACATCATAGGGCAGGTCTACCCAGTGCACCACTGTGCATCTGTAAAATCACTGAAGTACATAGATGATGTAGGTACCTTCTTGTATAAGTGAGGTTTAGGTAGGAATTGTTTTTTTTTTTTTTTATTAAACACACACATAGTTGTGTAATTTTTGGGGATCTAAAAAAAAACCAAAGTACATTAATGGTGTAAGTACTTTCATGTATAAGTGAGGTTTAGGTAGGAATTATTTTTTTTATTAACACACATCTACTTATGTATTTTTTTTTTTGGGGGGGGGGGGGTGATTTGAATAACCCCCAAAGTACAGTATAGGTACCTTCATGTCTAGGTGAGGTTTGGATAGGAATTTTTTTTACTATATACGCAAGCACCACACACCTATATCTATATATACTTACTTTTACAATTTTACAAATACACAGTGGTACACTGGGTAAACCTGCCCTATGATATACCGACAATATGACATACCTACGATATGGCATACCTATGTTATGACGTTGGGTGTTATTTAAAATATACCTATAATTTGACGTACCTAAGATATGACACGCTTATACCTACAATCTGACGTACCTAACAGTTTGACATACCTATGCTATGACACTGTACCTAATTTGTAATATAAATCAATCATTGTACCAATTCAAGAACAATAACGTGAAAGACATCATCATTATAAAAAATAATAAATAAACACGAAACTAGCATTATTTTGAACAGCCTTGCGTAATTCTAAATTAGCGTCTTGGACATTTTCGGTGGCACCGGGACCAATTTCGTATCGATTCGAAGAATTTCCTCATCTTGGCGTAATACCATTTCTGTAAAGGTTCCGTGCAGATCGGCAATACGAGTCACTTTCTTCTCTATAGCTTTCACTTCACCTTTGAGACTATTTAGTTTCGTTGATAAGATCTTCGTTTTCTAATTCAAAAACATTTGCAGTTCTTCTTTGGTTAACTCTTCGATAAACGAATGGAGTAAGTGTTGGTATTATCGTCGTTGACGTCCGATTTATAACTAGAACTTCGAGATTTTTCTTCCCGTTTCAAAGGTTCAGACGTTTAGCAGGTGATTGAGGAGAGGCGACTTTCATCATAGAATTGTATTCAGATTGACGTTTAGCGTAGACTTTTTTTCAAATCCGAAATACATTTCGTCGACAGATTCGAGGTAATTTTTCACAACATTCAGGACACCTTTTCTGTGTTCATATAACTGAGCTCGATTTGATTACTCTCTATTACTACGTTCAACTCTTTCAATAATGTGCGACAATTTACGATTATATTGCGCGCCGTAGCATCGACCTTTTCTCGCTTTCTATATCAGTCATGCTTGGTCCGATGCTCGAGGATGAGTTAATATTACAATACTGAGTTTTGTGCTCTTGTAAGTAATCCCGTAGTTTGGTTATGTGATAAACTACGTCTAATGATTTCGAATTAAACTCATCTCGTTATTTTTAAACTTTAGCGGCGGTGTTTCCTTTATCCGGTCCTGGTCAAGCTGCGGCGCAATTTTTCGTTTTTTATATACGTTCGAAAGATGTCCGTGATGTCCATGGTGTTTCTAAATAACGTATTCAATCAAATAAAAAAAGGTTATTAGAATTATTTTCTAGAATAAGCGAAACACGTACCTTGAATTTGGCTAATTTGTACACCGATCTAGGTCTCGATTCCGAGGCAAGGAATGGTTCCGAGAGCTTGCAAGAGTGTCACTCGAATGGAAAATCGCGTATTTTGTTAATTTACGATAACATTTCGATCATTTTGAACAAGAAATTCCACTAAATAAGACAGAAAATAAAAAAAAAATTCACAAATTTCGTCAGTTGTATTTACAAAAAAATTTTATCAATTTTCTTGTTTTTAGGCATTATGTGTGTCAGTGTCGTCAATGTCCAAAAAAATTTCTTCGTTGTTCAAGAATTGAACAACTACGAAGGCACTCCATTTCCGAGCATTTTGAAAAGTACGAAGGCACTATTTTTATCAGCTGTTTTTTTTCAAATAGACAACGACTCGACCGGCCAACTTTTTTTTTCGTAATTTTGCCGCTTAATTTATTCGTTTTTACATTTTTTATTGCTGTTTAATTTATTGTACAACTTATTATATCGTTTAATTGAAACAGGATCCGAAGTACATACTTCAGTATTCATTTGTTATATACTTTCTGCCGTGTTCAGTTTTCATCAAACCATTCCGATTGAAGTAGCCGTTAGCCGTAAGTATGTCGCGTATATTCCACCCCACAAGAACATGTTTTGACGAAGGATTTTCTCCATGTAGCCATCAGTCCTTATACTTTACTCCAGGGGAGACGTTTTCGCATGAACACTCCTCAAACCAAACGAAAAAACGTGTAACTCCGTACATAGTAAAAAATACCCAAATTCAACGTCTACGGCGAAGAAATATCACGATCTCAGGGGAATATACGCAGGCACGATGATTTCCCCGGCGTCAGTTCACCAATCCAATCACGGGCCGAGATAACAATGGCGGTGTCAAACTGCGCATTCTGCGAAGGAAGCGGTAGTCTCTATAGATAAGGAAAATATCGGTATTCAGTTTTTTGTTCGACGCCCTCTCTGCTGCTCGCTCCAGCAATACCGACGTACTCGCCATTTGAGAAATATTTCTAATCAGCCAAATGAAAAAATCTCCGGTGCTACGTTGTTCGAGGCAAGAATCTCCAGTGTTTGGGAAACATTTTGACGTGAGGATACGAGCCGAAGCTGACGATAGATCAACTGACTAAGTGTAGCGTTTGTTCAGAGAGTCCGATTTTTTACGCCTAGCAATAATATTAAAGAACCACTGATAACCCCTCAAAGAAAGAGAATATTTTCGTTACGAAGAAGAATGGTACACACTGTTTCGTAGATTCACATTAGTGGTAAATTAGGGCGAAAGTCGACTAAAAGTAAATCAAAAAGTGTTCGGGAGTCTAGTACAATGGTCGACACTTCAATTCAATCCCGTCGATGATAGCAAATTGGAGTATTTCAGTAAAAAAGTTTAAAAATACCCGATATTCCCAGAATTCCAGATGAAGTAACTTTTATTCATTCACATTGCTATTATTTTTTCAGCATCTGTTAATTTTTTTTCTTCTGTTTAGGAGCTGCCAGTAAATAATGAAATTCGACTCCGGATAAAAATTCGCTGGATAGTTCTCAACTTCTTTATTAATCGAAAAGGTATGTAGTTTGAAAAAAAATTAATATTGACATTTTAAAACAAAAAATTTTTATTTTTAAAATTTTAATGGAAGAATCAAATCACAAATAATATTAATCGGTATATTTTTATATTTTGTTCAGAAAACGCCTCCTCCAAAATTTAGATTTTGGCAGTTTCATCAGGACCAGAAGATTAAGAATGTCCCCAGTCAAACGATTATTAACAAACCCACCAGATATTTGATTTTATTCAAAGAGAAAATTACCAAGTAAATTTATTCAATATCGAAATTTCTTTTATTCAATTGAGAAATTCATCTGACATTATTTTTCAGCATTTATCCCTGCATCCGATTAAAAAACCCTGCTTAATCCGAAACCGGCAGAAGTTTCGTACAGTTCTGCTGATAATAATCGGTTCAAATGCAACAAATTTGTACTCTTTGCCTCGAAACCTAAGCACTAAGGAAGAAATCATGTCGAAAGCTTTATCAGCCCTCATGACTAAATTGACCTCAGTGGAGGAAGAACTGAAGGAGATCAAAGGCTTAGTCAAAAAATAATGGTATAAATCGTTCAAATGATAATCTTCAATTTTATCCCATTTATAATTAATTCGTATTTATCCGCAGCGAACACCTCGAGTCAAAATAAGAATAGCTCCGTTTACTACCTCCCCTGCCACCTATGGCACCTCCACCGCCGCCTCCTCCTCCTCCGGCTGATTTTTCTTGAACTCGATCCAGTCTGGTGAGCACTTTGAAAACGAAAAGCTGATCTTACGACGCCCCCGAAAACGTTAATCATGGCTGTCAAAAGGCCGGCTATTAAGAACGAAAAGACGCATTTTCTATTACTGTGGAAGATATCAGAAGTGTGAAGCTCAGGAAAACACCAGCCCATGTTTTTAAACCTGTATGTCCCACGTAGTTCGATAATCGTTAGTTTTTACTCGAAATTACTATTTTTTTCGTTGGCAGCGTGATACTAAAGAGTCGACGGTGCGTAGCGATGAAGTAATGCATCTTCGAGATTTAAAAAAAATAGGCAAAGCGTAACGAATAGTAAAAAAATCGAACTCAAAGTTTAGCTGAATTAATGAGCTCTGGTAAATACTTCCAACTGCTTTCGTATTCTTATCATTTGAAATATTTTTATTATCGTTTGTTATTTTTAGCGGGAAACGTAACGAATTGCCAAACTCAGTACTAGATTCGATTACTCCTCTTGTAAAAAATCTCTCGACGATTTGCTTACATGAAGAAACCCCAGTCACGAGCAAGAATACGTTTACGAATAATCGTTCTCAAAAAAAGGAAAGAATGGCTGATAGAATCGCCGATAAGGAAACGAGCCAATACGGGAAATAATTCCAATATTTTTTACAATCTTGAATATGAATTTGATACTCGATTTGGTGTCCCCTTTTATTTTCGTCATTTAGAAAACATTTCTATTTTTCATGTTCCTATTTTGTTTTAAGAATATTATTGATATTTTAATCTTTTTGATGTGTCATTGTAATTAAATTTACCATCTTTTTAATTTTCCAGAGCCTATAATAAACGGTTGAATATTTTATCCAAGAATAATCCGTCGACGAAGCTGGAAAAAATTCTGCTTTTCAGATTTCTTCGTTTGAATAATTAAATTCAACGATGTACACAACTATTCCAAATAAGGCATCGGGGTCAAATATTTCTAAACGAAAAATTACCTACTTTCTTTTCCACTTTCCTAAAGGGTGCTAAATCAATTACCTTTTTCACCCAACACTAAAATAACCCCTTCGCTACGATCAAAAGCTCGAAACAGCTTTATCGTAACATGCAAACTACAAACATAGCTAATTCCTAAACCATTCTTGATAAACAGGGTATTACGAAGTTGACAAGCAATTACGTCCAAGTTTCCAATTCATACCTTTATTAATTTTTTTCTTAAGAACAAATTGCAAATCTTACAATAATGAGGTAATATTTAGTATATAAAAAATCGTACGTTCGAGTACGCATACTTCTATGGAATTGAGAATAAGATCAATGAGATCACAAAAAATCACAGATAATAATAAGTATTAACTATTTACACCAAGTCTCTTCGTAGAAACGAAATTTGGATTATATCTGCAATGAAACATCACATGGCAATTAAAACTCCTAATCATAAACTATATACTAGGTACTTATGAGTTTGAATACTTACTTTTACTGGTAAGCTGGAGCATGGCCGTGAAGCAGGTTTTCTATAAATTGGTCCATTCCATCCTGCAATGAAACATTGGTACAAGCTCAGTAATCAATAATAAATCATATAAAATAATTAGTACGTATGTATTTCTAGTATGAAAGAAATAAAAATCGATCTGGATCTTCATTTCTGAATTTCACGCGTAAGTGGAAATGGATTAAGATTATAGCTTAAGAATTATTACGATTACGATTACGTGTATTTCTACAAATAAGTAGCAGTTTACAACTTTACATACGTCGTTTTTGCCATCATG
>JAVBJF010000976.1:0-26218 GCA_033439095.1 Pseudococcus viburni
TTTTTTTATGTTATTGTCGATTCTGATGGTACCTATGTTGCACTCTCTACCGGTTGCCTTGATCATGACACGACATTTCGTTGAATCGGTCGTTTTGAAAGTACAGAACCCATAACAGCATTAAAAAATTCCCAAATTTTCTGATGGTCCCGAAACGTCTTAAAACCGCTTTCAATCGATTCAGGAGGTCGAAAATAGGGTATCTACCAATTTTTAGTTTTTTACCTCAATGTAAGTGGATTTTACGGTTTTTTAATTTTTTTCCAAGTTCGGGACTCGTGGAGTTTTAGAAATACATTTTGTGCATTAATTCGAACTTTTTACGCAGCTTTTGTCTAATTTCATCATTCTAAATATTTTTTCAACTTTAATTATAAGCCTTTCCGGTGAAATTTTAAACAACTTTTATGGTCGAAAATGACGGTCATTTGCAAAACAACGTAAGTCCATGAACTTCATTGGACTGTAAATCAATCATGTTGGCACTTTGAAAATTAAAATTTGACCCAAAAGGTGTATTTTTGCGCCCTTTTTCCAATTCTGACAATGATTTCTACCATAACGTAAGCGATTTCGCTTGAAAATGTTTTTTGTTGCTCCTGAAAAATTTACTTCTTTGGCGTTACGTTGTTTTGTAAATAACTGGTTCATTTGTGAGATGAAAATTCATCCCATAAATCATCCAAAAGGAAGCTCGAAAAATCATGGGATAATTTGTTAAATTGATCTTCATCCCAAGAACCATCCAAGCCTCAAAAGCTCGAAAAAGTCGTGGGATAATTTTTAAAAATTATTTTCATTTCCACGAGCGCACCTTTGGGGTGGGGGCTCAGGAGGCTCGAACCGCCCCCCTCCCCCCAGCTCGGCAAGGAGGTTTGTTTTATCATAAAAATGTCAAAGAAGAGTATTTTAGTAACTATTTGTTAAATAAACATGCCACTCTTTAAATTTGAATCATTTGAATTCAGAAGATTTCTGTCTTTTTTAATCAGTAAAATAATTTTCATTGAAAATTAGTGATTTTCACCGATTTTTCGGTCAAAAATTACTAATTTCTTAGTCATACTGTCCCATATATCAGAAAAAATTAGTAATTTAGACAAAAAAATCATTAAATCTCCCCAAATACCCATACTCCAGCTCCACTGAAATAACAGGTTTACTTCATTTTTTCATTGAATTTTGAACCCACTCCCCATTTTTTTCTTAAAATCTGAGCCCCCTCCCCCCTTACAAAATTTCTGGGTGCGTCTATGTCCATTTCAGAGTTCATCTCACCCTGGACAGCTTGAAAAAAGCGTGACGTGATTTTTGGGAATGATTTTCATGCCATAAGCCATCTAACCTACAAAAGCTCGAAAAAAGCGTGTGATGATTTTTGAGATGAAAATTCATCTCAAAAATCATCTCAACCTCATCCCAGCCTCGGGAAAATCGTTGGATGATTTTTAAAAATTATTTTAATTTCAGAATTCATCTCACCCTGGACAGCTTGGAAAAAGCGTACCATGATTTTTGGAAATTATTTTAATGACAAAAGTCATCCAACTTACAAAAACTCGAAAAAAGCGTTGGGTGATTTTTGGGATGAAAATTTATCTCAAAAATCATCTCAACCTCAAAATCCCGGAAAAGTTGTGGGATGATTTGTGAGATTGATTTTCATCCCAGTCCGGGAAAATCGTGAGGTGATTTTTGGGATGAAAATTTATCCCAAAAATCATCCCAACCTCAAAACCTGGGAGAAGTCGTGGGATGATTTTGGAGATTGTTTTTCAATCCAAAAACCCAAAAATCATCCTGGCCTCAAAAGCTTGGAAAAATTATGGGATGATCTGTGAAAATGATTTTCATCCAAAAAATCGTCCCAGCCTCAAAACTTTGGAAAAATTGTGGGATTATTTTTAGGATGAAACTTCGTCTCAAATTCATCCCGACCTCAAAGCTTGGAAAAATCGTGGGATTTGTGAATTAAATTTAAAAAAATTGATTGATAAACAAAATTAGTCCAGGAATTATAGAAAAATTTTCACTCGAACCTCTCAAAAATTAGGGGAAAGCTGAATTTCACATTATTTGTTCAGAATGGCCTCCCAAACATACTCCTAATTTGTGCACCCCGCAACTTGCCGGCTACCCCCGCAAGAGGTCAATAACCTTTGCGGATATACGTTTTTTGACTATAGCGCCGAAAGGAAGGCTCGGAGAGCAAAAAGTGGTGAGATAAAAAATATTCTACGTAAAATTTCCTACAAACTTGACCAGTTCAGTTGTTCCCAAAATTGTGGCATTCGACTTACAGTGGGGGTTAAACTTTTCAGATTTCAAAAAATTTGAAAAAATCGGCCATTTCAAATATAACCTGAAGCTAAGATGTGCTCAAAAATATGCTGTCAAAAGTTGCACCCCCGCAACTTGCACACCACTCCCGCAAGAGGCCAATCACCTTTGCGGATATACGTTTTTTGACTGTAGCGCCGAAAGGAAGGATCGGACGAGCAAAAGGTGGTTGAAATAAAAAATATTCTACGTGAAATTTCCTACGAAATTGACTTGTTCAGTTGTTCCCAAATGGTGGCATTCGACTTACAGTGGGGGTAAAAACTTTTCAACTTTCAAAAAGAGTATCGGCGGTTAAGATAGGCAATCTGCCCTCCGAGCTTAAATTCGAAAACTAACCGATGGAAGTTAGTTCTTATGTCCCTGAAAACCTTGTGGAAAATTTTTGGGTCTTCTACCCCTCGCCTATTTCATAGTTTATGGAGCAAAACGTTCTTTTTTTCAGCCTTTTCATAAAGAATTTTAATTTTTGCGAGTTTTCAACCAAATTTTTTCAAACTTGCGTGGGTGGTACACCACACTGAGGGGTATTAGTTGATGGTTTGAAAAAAAAAATTCGATAATTTTTTCCAACTGAAACTCGTGTTTGAAAACTTCAAGTCGAGTTTTCTACATGATGGTTCAGAGGTGCAATTCTGAAAAAAAAAATTCATGTACCTAGTCCTTATGTGCAACGTGATATTTTTTCAGAATTTTACAGGTGGTAGAACATCTTGAAAATTGCAAAAAACCATTTTTCCACAACGTTTTTCACTCATCAAGTGGTCATTTTTGATCGAATTTTTTTTGTGTAATTACACCCCAAAATACGTGTTTATATACCACTTGTCCGATTTTCACTTCATTTCATCCCTTTTTTGTGATTTTTGTAATTTCAAGTATAGTACAGGCATTTTACAAAAAAAGTGGAAAAAATTTATAACAGCAATTTTTTTGTGGGAATGTGTGCAGAAGGGTCCCAGTAGTTACCCCATAAAACCCAAGAGCCCCAAGTGTAGCGGAACATATTTTTGGGGGGCGAAACACCCCCCCCAAAATGGGTTTTTTCTAAATATTTTGAAAAATATAAACTTTAAATAAAAAATAGATAACAGATTTGGAATCTGCATCAATTTACCGATCAGGTGATACCAAACATGACCCCTTTCAAGGAAAAAATGGGTCATAATGGGGGGGCTCAAAAGTTTGGTAATTTTGAAAATTTCGAATATTTCAATTTCATAAGTTGAAATCTGTTTCTAAATAATATTTTATCGTGAACCAACGGTTGTTTATAAGTACGTGAGAGATTTTAAGATTACTTGGACGCAATCGCGCCCCCATTGAGGGGGGGTGGACCCTATTAATATCACTGAAGTGATAACAATGTATCGTAAATATAATGCTTACTATACCAAAAGGAAGCGTTTCGTCGATATGTATGGAGACTATTGGAGAAGCACCGTATTTTTTTGTTGGAGTTGAGGGAGTGATAGCTGTTTTCATGAATCATAGGTAGAACCACATTTGCTTAAGTGTGATTTGGGCTAAAAATCAGGTTATTTTTGTTTTGCAAGCGTTCTCAGCAGTTGATTTTTTTATGTACCTATCGTTGCGATGAATCGTGTGTTGGTGCCCACCCCATGGCATAAAAATATGTAATTCGCAAAATTCTGATTTTTTAAATGATGATTTGTGATTCTATTCCTGATTCATTTGCCAGAATCGAGTGGTTCTACAGCCCAAAAAACGTATATTTTGATGATGCACCCATATCACATGTTCATATGCATGAGTTTGTTGATACTTCCCTACGCCTCGCCCCCCTAAAATACAAACATTTGTGAATTTTGAAGTTGAAAAGTCATCTCTATTCTTAAGGTAATGCTTAGAACCATTTATAACCCCTTTCAAGCCAATATGCGACTTTTATTAGAATTTTTACCAAAAACTTGTGAATTTTTCCAGTTTTCTCCCTTTTAAGCCAGTCGGCCAACCCTTCGGCAGCACTTGAAGAGTCGGCAGACCTACATATTCGGATTCAGAGCAAAATATCCTGTAATTTGACTCCTATTTCGACCATAAATGTTTTCAGCCAAAAGTACATGCATAAAAATTGTGAAATTTCCAGTTTTTTGCTGTGCTTAAAAGCAGCAGCTGCGGATCGGCAGACTGGTAGTTTTCGAAATTTAAGAGTTCATACACCAACTGTTGGGAGAGGTCCCACCTTTTTCAATTATTTCGGCCCATTTTCGGTAGATTTGGCTCCCCGACTATACAATACAGTTGCAGCAGCCTAAATGATCGATTGTGGCGCCGCGTGAACTATTACCTCACAAAAATCATAGTTTTATGGGGTAAAAACGAGTTTTATGAAAAAAATCATAATGACTATTTCGATTGCAAATTTGATGAGGAATATTTTTTGTAATAACTACTTTGTCGAAAAACACAACATTTCGTGAGATAATAGCAAAAAACGCCGCGGCGATACATATTTCACGCCCGCACGCGCAACGCCGCAAGCGTGATTTGGAGGTAGACTTTATAGTATGTTGAGAAGGACCTCTTTCACTACAGAATCCCGCAAAAAAATTTCATGTAGGAATTAGTTGGAATAAATCTCATTTTTTTACATATCTCTCCCAGGCTAATTGTCCTTTGTTGTAATAAAATCAGGGCCGGATCCAGTAGGCGAGCTACCGAGCAAAACTCGGTGGGCCGCTAGGTGTGTGGGCCGGTAAGGTAAAAATTGGGCCGGTTTGATTTTTAAAATTTTTACAAAAAAACAAAAGAAATTCCACTTGAGAGAAAGTTGAACACAAAAAGATACCATATATTTATGTTGACTGAATTCAATCATAATCATTAGTTTTAAATTTGAAGCCCGAAAAGATGCGATGTATTCATGTGGACTACATCATAATGACGCGAGGCAAGTAAGCCCGAATGAGGAATCATCTCAAAGCGCATCGTGTTCATTTGTATAGTCCGGCCCCGGCCCCGGCGTCATGGTTATACTACTGGAAATGTGGGATATTAAATTTCCAATTCAGAAAATTAAAAAAAAATTGTAAAATTGATTTTTTGAAAAATTATTAATCTAATCTTTTAAAATTTATCCCTCCAAAAATATTCAATAAGTACATAATGTACTTCTTCCTTCAAAGAATCTTCAAAATTTATTTCCCAAAAACTTTTTGAAATTCATTTTCCAAAAATTATAAATAAATTTATTGGTGAATTTCCAGAAATGATTTTTTGATGAAATTCCGAAATTAATTTTTTGAGAAAATTCTTGAACCGATTTTTCAAAATTTATTCCTCCAAAAATTTTCAAACATTTTCTTCTGTTTCCAATTTTTTTTTTAAATACGTTAAAATTATAAAAAAATGATTTATTTCCTAATGAATTTTGAGAAATTCTGTAGCCAAAGATTCAAGTTTTTTTTTCTCATTTTCAGTATGTAGGTACCTATTAACTCGTAGCTCGACACTAGGACCCTAATTTGTTGTATGATTTCCTTATTAATTTACCAGTAGATCGATATTTTGAAATTAATCTAGATTACTTCTAATTTCAAACTTTAAAAAAATACATTTTTTCAAGCTAAAATTGCAATTTTTCTCAAGTTTTTCTCTAAATTTTCTGCCCTCGCTTCGCTCGGGCTATACTATACTTTCTATTTTACAACCTTGTTTAAGTACTTTAAAAATGGCCTGTTGGGCAGGGACGTATCGATACGGTGGAGGGGGGAGCTTCTCCCCCTGACGGAATTTTTTACTTGTGAGTTGGGAAAATTGAACATTTTAACACATTAGTTGGGAAAATTTGTCATTTTCCCAACTGATGAAGAAGATCTCTTTAGGACATTAAACACACAATTTTTTTTAAATTTTCGCCCTCGCTTCGTTCGGGCATAAACAAAATTACAATTATATAAATTATGTAAATCAACAATGCAAAAAAAGTTTCCTTTTTTACCCCCTCCCTCGAAAATCTTTCTGTTAACCAATTTCCTTGGTACTCACTTTGCACCCTACCAAAAAAGCTTCCGATACCATTGTATCTACTTGATAAATCAAGTCGGTAAATTTTAAGCTCAAAAATTGAAATCAGGAGTATTGAAAAACCTCATTCCAAGTCCTCGAAAAAAAATTTGGTGGAGAAATCCCCTTTTAGAACTCCGATCCATCAGTGAAATCACCTCCCAAATCCAAATTTTTCAAAACTTTGGCCTCGCTGCGCTCGGCCTGATTGCAACCATACTCATATTTTTTCTCTTTCCATAATTTAGAAATAATTTAAATCCTACAGAAGTAATTTTTTTGTATTTTTCCTCAAAATTATTAGGTACAACTAATATTCATTATATTTTTTTTCTCCATAAAACTTACTTTCGATGTTTAAAAACCAATTTTTTCAAAAGCTTTGGCCTCGCTGCGCTCGGCTTTTTGTATTTTATTCTTAAATAATTTTAAAGTAAAAGTGACCGATTTTTATTAAAGTTTGTTAATCCAAAACCCGATTTTATTACACTTTGAATCGGCGGTTTTCAAAAATTTTCGCCCTCGCTTCGCTCGGGCCAAATTCATTTCTCTCATATTCACATTGAAATTACAAATCTTTTTAAAATTAAAATTATAAATATTTCAATTTTTTACTCTCGTTCAATCTAGAAAAATACCTTGCTTCGCTTCGGGCAAATGGACAATTTTATGTTAATAATCGCCAGTTCATTTTTTAAAAATTGAAATATCAATACCTGATATCGGCGAAATGTAGTTAAGAATCTTCAGAATTTGAGTTGGAATTTTCATCAAACCTCCCCCCCCCCCCCCAAAAAAATGGGAGCAAAAAAATGGGCCGGTGAATGTTGCGTGGGCCGGTAAAAATTGGATAGCTCGGTGGGCCGCCAACTTTTCCTAATTTCGGATCCGGCCCTGAATAAAATTATAGGTATATGATACATGTGAACACTTCAGTGATATTAATAGGGTCCACCCCCCTCAATGGGGGCGCGATTGCGTCCAAGTAATCTTAAAATCTCTCACGTACTTATAAAGAACCGTTGGTTCACAATAAAATATTATTTAGGTACAGAATTCAACTTATGAAATTGAAATATTCGAAATTTTCAAAATTACCAAACTTTTGAGCCCCCCCATTAGGAGCCATTTTTCCTTGAAAGGGGTCATGTTTGGTATCACCTGATCGGTAAATTGATGCAGATTCCGAATCTGTTACTATTTTTTATTCAAAGTTTATATTTCTCAAAATATTTAGAAAAAACCCATTTTGGGGGGGTGTTTCACCCCCCAAAAATATGTTCCGCTGCACTTGGGGCTCTTGGGTTTTATGGGGTAACTACTGGGACCCTTCTGCATACATTCCTGCAAAAAAATTGCTGTTATAAATTTTTTCCACTTTCACCCTATTTCAAAACTAATTTGCCTGGACTAGTAGGTACACTGAGAAAAATGTGTGGTAATATTGACTACAAATTGTAGAAAAACTTATCCAGTCCGAGTTTATGATGCTTTTTACCACAGTGGTGGTACTTTTTTTGCCACAACTTTGTGATTAAAACTTATAAAAGTACCACAGTTGTGGCCAAAAAGTACCATACCACAGTTGTGGTGAAAAGCATCATAAACTCGGACTGGATTGGTTTTTCCACAATTTGTGGTCAATATCGTCACACTTTTTTTTTCTCAATAGGTACAAATAAGTACAGCAGAAGGCTCAAAATTGAACATGTCACTATTTTTGTACACGAAATTGGCATACGAAAAAATTTTCAACAGATCCGTGTTCTGCAGCTCAAACTACTTGCGTATACCCCATTTATACGGTCTAAGCACCCAAAAAATGTTCTACCACCTGTAAAATTCTGAAAAAAATATCACGTTGCACATAAGGACTAGGTACATGATTTTTTTTTTTCAGAATTGCACCTCTGAACCATACCATCATGTAGAAAACTCGACTTGAAGTTTTCAAACACGAGTTTCAGTTGGAAAAAATTATCGAATTTTTTTTTTCAAACCATCAACTAATACCCCTCAGTGTGGTGTACCACCCACGCAAGTTTGAAAAAATTTGGTTGAAAACTCGCGAAAATTAAAATTCTTTATGAAAAGGCTGAAAAAAAGAACGTTTTGCTCCATAACTATGAATAGGCGAGGGGTAGAGAGCCAAAAAATTTTCCACAAGGTTTTCAGACCATAAGAACTAACTTCCATCGGTTAGTTTCGAATTTAAGCTCGGAGGGCAGATTCGCCTATCTTAACCGCCGATACTCTTTTTTGAAAGTTGAAAAGTTTTACCCCCACTGTAAGTCGAATGCCACCATTTTGGGAACAACTGAACAAGTCAATTTCGTAGGAAATTTCACGTAGAATATTTTTTATTTCACCACCTTTTGCTTTCCGATCCTTCCTTTCGGCGCTACAGTCAAAAAACGTATATCCGCAAAGGTGATTGGCCTCTTGCGGGAGTGGTGTGCAAGTTGCGGGGGTGCAACTTTTGACAGCATATTTTTGAGCACATCTTAGCTTCAGGTTATATTTGAAAATGGCCGATTTTTTTCAAATTTTTTTGAAATCTGAAAAGTTTAACCCCCACTGTAAGTCGAATGCCACAATTTTGGGAACAACTGAACTGGTCAAGTTTGTAGGAAATTTTACGTAGAATATTTTTTATCTCACCACTTTTTGCTCTCCGAGCCTTCCTTTCGGCGCTATAGTCAAAAAACGTATATCCGCAAAGGTTATTGACCTCTTGCGGGGGTAGCCGGCAAGTTGCGGGGTGCACAAATTAGGAGTATGTTTGGGAGGCCATTCTGAACAAATAATGTGAAATTCAGCTTTCCCCTAATTTTTGAGAGGTTCGAGTGAAAATTTTTCTATAATTCCTGGACTAAATGGAGAACTAAAATTTTTTTCATCACTCCTTGATTTCTCTTTAAAAGAGGGAAAGAGGCAAAATTGGTAAAACTATAAATTAAAGTGTTTTCAAAAAAGATGAAGTCGATATTAAATGAATTCAGTCATGATGATGAAATCTCAACAACGACAAAAAAATCATTTTCCAATTCAATGCAATAGTCGTTTTTTAAAGGACGATATTTACATATAAAGGACGACGAAAAACGATAATTTTCCAACATTGTGAAATGATCGTCTCTCATAGTTCTTTCAAAAACGACGAAAATCGACTATTTTCCAATCTTGTAAAATATTCGTTTCTTATAGTTTCCTCAAAAACGACGAGAAATGGCCGTTTTTTTTCAATCCTGTAAAATTATAGTTTCTGATCGTTTCATCAAAAAAGACAAAAAATAATCGTTTTCCAAAATTTTAAAACAGTAGGATTATTTTTATTCAAGGAAATTTTATTTCATTTTTTGTGTAAAATTATTCTCATTTTTGAGGTTATTTTCCCAATGTAGGTAGCTAGGTACTATTGTTTTATTGTATATGATTTTTTTTACTTTTTCAATAATTTATTTGGTCAATTTGTCGAATATAGGTACAAAAAATTAGTGCGACTGGATTTTTTTTTACACAGCCCTGGTCCAATATCAAAATCGCAAAACATTCTGAATTGCAGTATCATTCTATCGTACAGTGTGCTTTACACGTAGGTATAGGTACATCGTTCACCTACCCTCCTATCTATCTACCTCTTCGTAATGTGTTGGCTATAAGTTTTCACGCGACGAGATCTTTCCTTATTCCCGTTTCGTTTTCATGACAAAAGATTGTAAATTTGTAATCATGGCACCAAAACAACTATTAATCTATCTAGGTATCCTTAATTAATGTCTATTGAAGCTGACTATATAACTTGTTTCTTGTTATTTAACGCTGATAAAGCAATCTTCCTCCTCTTTGGTAACCTGACGCGGTTCGATTTATTCGCAGGTACCTATATTTCTTGTTAAGCATGAGTATCTGTATCCATAAGTACTCTATCTCTTGTCCCCTAACCGTCTTCAGCATGACAAATTATTGCAAAAATGTCTTTTGGTCGGTTCTCGTATCGTCGAATCTTTATTTTTCATCTGGTCGGTATCTAATTAGCTTATTACTCATAATAAATATGACAACACATATCACAATTTTTTTAAATCAGTGACTTTTTCTTTCTTTCTTTACATCACCACCAAAGAAACATTGGCATCACCTGCCTGTTTAATGAGGTCGAAAGTTTATTTCTTTTTGACTTGCAAAATGCTGGAATTCAAACTAATCAGTTAGCTTGTATTGCGTATTGCAAACCTAAGCAGTACTATAATCGAAATACTACTGAGAAGAAACAGATGAGTCAATTTACGGTCAAATGTCATTTGCGTTGTAGGTATTGCCGCATAAAAAGCAGAAACAAACGAGAAAAAAGGGGGAAAAGCAATCATCATGTCATTGTAGTAGCAGGAGTATTGATGATAAGTAATGTTAAGCAGCACCTACGTTGCGAGTACTTGGTATATACCGGTGAAAGACGAGAAAAGAAAATCAAGGAAAAACGGCGGAGGAAAACACATGTAAGCATTGATTGTAGGTAATATCTAAAGAAGGTGGAATTTTTTCATTCGTCACATGTGCCAATAGTGTCAGATGGTAATTTATCTTCGGCATCGGCAGATAGTACTATACTGCTTCTTTCTCATACCGAGACAAGTTTTTTTCTCGTCTGTCTCCTGTTTCATGTATAAGTAAACATTTTCATCTCGTGAGTTTTCAACTTCATATTTTGTGAAATGAAGTTTGCATATGTAAAATTTTGTATGATGTACCTGCTTGGGTATTTCTCACGATGTTTTTGTTTCTAGAGCCCATAAAATTGACCTTAGGTGAAAAAAATGTTCTTGGATCATTCCATAGCAGGGGTGTCGAGATACCTGAATTCTTGAGGAAGCTTTCTCAAATAGATTTTTTTGGGGGAACCTCAAATCGATTTTTTTTTGGGGGGGAGGAAATCATACCCTCTTCGGAAATCAAGATTACCTCCCAAATATTATTCCATAATCCTTCACTGTTTACTGAATCCCTCCCAATTGCCAGTCACTCAAGGCCAATTTTCATGATGATCCTTGGTAGGATTATAGACGTCTGAGTTGCTTACTAAAATGTCAATTTTCAAATAAATTTCCAATTGCTTTGCTTCATTTCATAGTTAGTTACTTACTCAACTACAGACAGTAACGTACCGATTGAGGAAATTTTTTACTTGTGAGTTGGGAAAATGGAACATTTCAACACATCAGTTGGGAAAATTGGACAGTTAGGATTAATTTTTTTGATGAAAAATAATAAAAATAAAATGGTTATTTTAAAAGTTGGAAATCAATAAAATTTTCACTTGTTCCAACTCAAAATTGGTAATTTTCCCGACTCGAAAATGGTAAATTTCCCGACTCAAAATAGGTCATTCTTCCAAGTGATGAGTACAAATGTCAGTTGGGACGATTGGTATTTATTTTTTAAATGAAAACTGAATAAATAAAATGGTAAATGGTTACCTATTTTAAAAGTCGAAAATCAACAAAATTTTCACTTCTAAGTTGGGAAAATTAGTCATTTTCCCAACCTTTTCCAACTGAAAATTGATCATTTTCCCAGCGAAGAATTAAACCGTTGTAATAAATGCTTTTTCATAAAAAAAATTATTAATTATCTTGCATTTTGAAAATTTTACTCGACAACCAAAAAATTTTTTATATGTTGCACTTGTAATTTAAAAGAGATTTTTTCAAATTTTTCTTCAAAATTATTAAAATTTAATTTCATTGTTCTTGTTCTCCTTCAAATTTATTTTTGATATTTGAAAATCCAATTTTTCAAAAGCTTCGGCCTCGCTACGCTTGGCCATGGTATATTTCTGCTTCAATCATTTCAAAGTAGAAGCAGTCGATTTTTCATTAAAGTTTATTCTTCCAAAACACCATTTTATTGCATAGGTATTCAATTTGAGGTTTTCTAAAATTTTCGCCCTCGCTTCTCTCGGACCAAATCCATCTCCCTATTCTTCACATTGAAATTACAAAATTTTATTGATGTAAAATTATAATTTTTTTTTCGAAACTCCACCCTTTCTTCGCTCAAGGCAAATAAACTATTTCGTATATTTTTTCAACTAAAATGATATTGCTTTTAGGTTTGAAAAAAAAATGGAGTAACCAATGAAAAATTTATTCAGATTTTTTATCTCAAAAAGGGTTTTATAGTAATGGGTTGTGAAAACTTCAAAAGTTCGCAAAAATGATGAAAACGAGTAAAAAAAAATCAAAAAACGTCACGTGCTTTGGGAAAGATTAGTACCTACATGTAAATTTTAAGAAATCAGGCGGAAAAGTTAGAGAAAATTGGTTCGCAAATTTAAATCTCACCCCTCCCCTGGAATTCTGATATCGCCTATATGTAGTTGGGAATTTTGAAAATTTGAGTTGGGATTTTCACCTCTCCCCCCCCCCTCCGGGAAATGCCTTCGGTACGTCACTGATTACAGATGTTGATTTTTATACTATTTTAGATCGTTTTGCTTGTAATTACGTATGTAAGTACTTCTAAGCTAATAAAGCTATTATGTAAAAAATGCCTTGATTTTTAAAATTTGAAGAAATTTCATATTTGTTGGTTTAAGAAATTTATATTTCAAAGTTTAGTGTCAAGGGAAGCAAGATTTTAAAAAAAGTATTTTTGATAGTAATTGAGAGCCGCAAAAAAACTAGGAAGGATGCAACAAAGAAATGGGGGGGCTGAAAAAATTGGGGGGGAGGTAAATGAAAAAATGGGGGTATTCCTCAAATGCTCGGGGGGGGGATCTCGGCACCCCCCGCCATTCTTTCTGCATTTGAATACTTCTGTGATATTTTGGATAATTTTCGTGAGTAAGTAAGGTCAGTTGGGGTAATTGTAAACATGGGGTAATTGTAAACAAGTCATGCTGTAAATACTTAAATGCATCTAGCGAGCTGGAGTTGCCAAAAATAAAAACTTTGAATAATTGGTCTTACTATAATAAAGAACTTCGGGTTCTTGGTGACAGCTGAGATGAAAAATTTTGCGATGAAAAAACATGATATCAAATTTTGGTTTTCACACAATCTACGTAATCTTCAAAATTCGAGGAAAAATAGAAAAAAGTAAAAAAGTTGGTGTTTGATGCATTAATTTAGTTCTACGGACATTCAAAAATGATGAAATTCAATACTTATGATTTTTGAAGCTGAGAAATTAATTTTCTGCAGCATTCAAAAATACCCATCAAATTTTTGAGGTGTGGGGTAATTGTAAACACGTGTTATTTAAATGGGATTCACAAATTTAAACAAAAAATATCATTTTTTTTGTTTTGATTTTTTTTGATTTTTTTTACAAGTTAGTTTTTCCAGGCGATTTAAATATTTAATCTGTATAATTTGTTTCCAAATTATGCAAAAAAAACCCGAGAGATACGTTTTTATGGGGTACAATGTATGCATTTACATTTACCCCATCATAGTGGGGTAAATGTAAATATTCTTGTCCAATTGTAAACGAAGTCCATAATTTCGGAATGAATAATTGAATCGATGAAAACAAACCGCCATATCACTCCTCATACATTCATTGATACATGGTAAAAATTTCAATCACTTTGCTCTCTTACTTACAGAGTAAAACGAAAAAGAGTATCATAAAATCGGTTCAATTTTCCGAAAAATTTACAATTACCCCAATTGACCTTACCTACCTACTTCGCAAATTTTTACAATAGGTATTTTGATAATAAGCGAGACTTCCTAGGTGTAGAAAAATTTCAAGATGTGCAATTTTAAAAGATTTTTATTTTTGAAAGTTACATAAGTGAGCCTGAAAATTGTTGGTCATTTACTCAAGGAGTACCTACCTAAAAAATAAAACATTTATTTATGAGGCAAATACATTGATGAAAACAAGATTATAGGTTTGCAACCTGATCTCCAGATACTTCTCGATAAGTTTAAAAATTGGTCTCATAATATCTATTCAATGTATGTAAATCTTATATGGACTAGTATACTATTATGTGAGTACTGGCCCCTTGCACTATGCAGATCCCCATTCTCTTTGTAAGGTGTAATTTACGATTCGTCGTATTGATCCCAAATTGTGATTTTTAACCATTTCTATTGAAATTTAGAAATTTCATGATGAGGTATTTTTGTTTTGGAATTACATCGACGATTATTCAATATTTATATAATATATATCCAGTACTTTACGAACAAGACGGTCTGGAAGCAGCCTAAAAATGAACACAAAAATAAAACAAATTTATAATCCCACCAGTAGATACACATAAAGTTAACTAGATGAATTACGCTTACTTCCCGATATGCAATATGTAATAAAAGTAGCCTGGACATGAGAATATTCTTTTATTGGTACGGATTCCGGCTACCGCTTCATTAACTACTCGATTTATGCTCATTTCTGGTATCCTGAACAGAGGTACTATAATCATTAGGATAGAGCGAAAAAATGAACATATAGGTACCTAGTGATTGATAAAGTGGTTTACTATTGATGGAGAACCACCTAAAAAAAATTTGAGCTCAGCTCAAAAGAGGGACGGAGCTAGAGATTCTTAAAGTGATTTCACTTTTGAAAAAACTCATGTTTCTGAAAATTTTCGGGTAGTGTCTCCCACGTGGGACCAAGGTCACTCCCAGAGAAAGTGCAATTTGAGTTTCTGTATAACTCCCTGGTCCTTTGAATTCGAATGTAAACCACTTTTGTCCTCTAAAAAGAGGTTGAAAAATTGGGAATCACGAGTTATAAATTTTTTAGCTTTTTACCAAATTCAAATCGTTTTACCCAAACAGTCTGGGGTGTAAAAATTTTAAACTTTTTTCAAATTTTGACCACCCTATACCAAAATTATCACAAAATTTCCTCAAAAAAAGTGGTAAAAATTTGAAATTTTTTGATCCTCTACTCCTACCTGAAACTTTGAAGTTCAAAGTTTCTTAATTAAATTTGTGACCCGTGCAGGGAAAATGTACCTAAAGTCGAAATTTTCAAAAATGAAGTTTTTTTTAGCTAAAATAATAAAGGGGCCACCGTAAGAAACATATTGAGACCTTGATGAGCATCTAAAGTAGATATTTCGCCGAGATAGAGACATTTGAAGTTAAGAAATTCTTGAATTGAAGACCTCACGGAAAGAACGAGTTAACTGAAGAGTTTTTCAAAAATGACTTTTCATTGTAGAGGGAGTAAAAGTCTACTTATTATTTCAATGCGTTCAACTTTGAAAAAACTGCATTACAAAAAGAAATTTGGGTAAGGTGCAGTGGGGTAATTGCATAATCGCGACCTGGAAGTCACAAAACATCGCTATTTTCATAAAAATTTTCCCAGATAGCGCTACTCTCTCATTCTGAATCAGTGAAAAGTTACTGATAAATAGTCAGAATTGCAGCAGAGGAAAAATCAGAAAAGCTGATTTTTAAACATTTTCACTGATTTTTCAGCAAATTTTATAAATTTTACTGACCTTTCAGTGAATATTCACTGATTTTCCAGTGATTTTTCTCACTTATTTGTTTTCAGTAAAAAAATGTTCACTGATTTTCTCGTGTGCTGCAATTCTGACTATTTGGTCAAAAAAATTGTTGGTCTACTTTTCAAGTTACTGAATGAATGATTTGGATTTTGCAAAAATTATGTTTATTGAAATGAAGTTGGCAGTACTGCTATGACAAATGTTCAAAAATAATCCATGAAAAATTATTCGAAGCGACCAAAAAAAAAATTGAGGCTCTATTTTGTGATGCTTTGTAAAAATTTTAAAATTCGTAATCGACAACATTTCAACCTTCTTTGTAGGGGCAAAATTGATTTTTAATTTCAAGACCAATGGTCCAGGGAGATGTAAAAATTGAAATCGCACCTTCTTAGAAAATTACCAATGTTTCCAACCGATAGCATAACTAAAACATGGCGAAACTGAGCGTTTTTAAACAATCCGCCTCACTGAAAGATCAACATTTTTTGGAAGATGCCCTCTCCCTTGGAAGATAATTTCCTCGATAATTTCTGTGAAAATCCAGGATACGATTTTTTTACTCCATCTTAATGAACAAAGCGTGTCTCATAATGACTGATAATTGGCCTCGTATATGAACTTCTATCATCCTAAATAGCAAAAATGATGACGGAATTTTAAAATTTATTAATTTTTCAGTTGAATAATTTTTTTTAATCTGATCAACCAAAAATTAAATATTGAGTATGGGTCAAAAAGATCATACGAATTTAACCTCACGAATTTTTAATGATTTACTTACAAGAAAAATTAGGCTCTTAAATTTTTTTATTTTGTCAAAAACATGATTAATGAAATCACTTTTTCGGATCATTTCGTAAAAAAATGCAGTTTTGCAGGTTACCTATTCAATAAATCGCAAATAGGTACTCACCTCAGATCCCAAATTTTTTGGTACGACGCGCTAGTATTGATAAAATATGGACAAATAACGGTGGTCTTCACTTGATTATTTGGTATTTCTTCTAATTCGTTGTATACACTTTCCATTAATCCTACGTAGGTACAAAAAGAAAGTATTTACTCATTCAACGCAGCTTAGGTACGGGAGAATATATTTTAATCCTGCAGTCCTTCGATTTCAGCATAATTTTTTTCAACGAAGAATGTGTCGAAAACTTGTTATAGGTAATCAAATTTTCAATTCTACCTAACTCAGTTGATTTTTTGATTTTTCCCAAATTTTAAAAGTAGAAAAGTAGAAAATTAAAATTCTAAAAATTTTATTAACATTTGGTACCTAATCCATAATTTTTTTCAAATTCTAGTCAGCTCATTAAAAGCTCAGAAATTTTAAAAATAATTAAATGCGGGCTGCCTAAAGAGAGATGAGAATATATCTACCTACCTACATACGAGTATATTAGGGTGGAGCGCGAAAAAAAAACCTCGGATTTTGACCAAACTCGGTAGGGTTGTTGGGTCATCATCGGAGACTACCCAAAAATATTTTGAGCCCCCTAGGTGGAGGTGGAGGGGAGCTGGGGGTTCCCAAAGGGCACCTCCTTTTGAAAAAAACGTGTTTTTTGTGTTTTTTAGCTACTTAAAGTGGCTGGAGAATTATGGAACAGCACTAAAAAGGTGCGATTTGAATTTCTACATCTCCCTGAACCATTTCCATCCTTCTCGGATAAAAACTCAGACTGCTACCAGGGGGTCGAAAAGTTGCAGATCGCGAAATTTCAATATTGCGAAATTTCTGCTGGCTTTGAATTCTTTATTTTTGCGCCGGATAATTTTACTTTTTTTTTTTTTGGAATAAATTTTTGAAGAAAATTTTCAAAATTTCCTCGATCAGTGTAGCCAATTGCAAATTGTGATAGTCAATACAAAAATGTCGTTATTTTAGCACAATTTTCAAATTTTGAGCGTTTTATGCGGATAGGCAATACTAAATCACGAAACTAACGGGAGATTCGTGTTCAGCGAACCAAAATACCTCGATAAACACTCTTTTCGCGATCATTTTACTTCAAGCCTCAAAATTCATTTTTTCGTAATGAAAAATCCGGAGTTTCGTGGTTTGCAAGTGACTGCACTGGTACGAAAAATTTTCTTCTCAATTTGTTTTCAAATTATTGAAAAAAACAAAAAAATTGTGAAATTTTCCAGGGATAAGATAAATAGTTAGGTACTACATGTTCAAATCAACGCTAATTCCATTAATTTGACTATCACAATTTGCAATTGGCTACACTGATCGAGGAAATTTTGAAAATTTTCTTCAAAAATTTATTCCAAAAAAAAAGTAAAATTATCCGGCGCAAAAATAAAGAATTCAAAGCCAGCAGAAATTTCGCAATATTGAAATTTCGCGATCTGCAACTTTTCGACCCCCTGGTAGCAGTCTGAGTTTTGATCCGAGAAGGATGGAAATGGTTCAGGGAGATGTAGAAATTCAAATCGCACCTTTTTAGTGCTGTACCATAATTCTCCAGCCACTTTAAGTAGCTAACAAACACAAAAAACCACGTTTTTTTTTTTTAAAGGGAGGTGCCCTTTGGGAACCCCCAGCTTCCCTCCACCTCCACCTAGGGGGCTCAAAATTTTTTTGGGTAGTCTCCGATGATGACCCAACAACCCTACCGAGTTTGGTCAAAATCCGAGGTATGTTTTTTTTTCGCGCTCCACCCTAGAGTATAATATGTACGTACTGGAACCATATCATAAACGGTAAACCAGGCCTACCTATGACTCCGTATTTGGTGGCAGCATAGACGGAACCTTTTGCATGACCCATGAATCCAGCCACCGAAGATACCGCCACAACATGACCTTGATTTCGTTTAATCATGTCTGGTAAAAATTCTCGTATCATCTATAATAAAAGTTTATTCAGTCACCTTGCAACCAGAAATTAACTACTTAGTTGCAGGCGAACGACATAAACAAACTCATCAAGTATCAAATACCAGACACTATTGCTAGTTTGCTACATAGGTATTAGACATATTGTGTACGGTGCAACGTGCAAGATAAGTGGTGCCTTGTGAATTCATGACAGTCATAAAGAATGTTAATTGTACACGAATGAGTTCGGATTGCGTGATTATCTATTTAATAGGTACTTACTTACACGTGCATGTATATGAATTTAAATAGGTAATTTAAAATCGACTTACCAAAAAATGACTATTCAAATTCACGGTGACAATGTCACGAAGATGTTTATCTTCAAAAGTGGTAATGCTAGGTGTAGTGGCGACTACACCGGCATTATGTAACAGCAAATCCACTGGTCCTAAATCTTCGAGTATGCGTTTTCGTAAATTTGCAATTTCTTCAGACGAGCCCACGTTGCAAGTGTAGCCTATGGCTTTACCGGAACCATATTGTTCGTTGATCTCCAGCACAGTTTGCTTATTGATGGCTTCGTTTATATCGACACAGGCCACTTTGCATCCGAGTTTGGCGAATTTCATCGCGAAACCTTGCCCTAATCCACGTCCAGAGCCTGTGATCTGCAAAATGAATTGAAAATTCAATTTGTTCAATTGAGGTGAAAAATTTCGACGCTTGGTGCAGGGTGCAGGGAACACATACCAATACAACTTTTCCTTTCAGAGATTTAGGCTTCGTAAAAAATGATTCGATTGCGCTGTATACGAGTAATGGAATGAAAATTAACAACAAGTAAAGTGTTTGTATGACCAATAATGATGAATTTCTTGATTTTGAGCGATCGGGTCCTGGTGGCTCCAAGTCCTGTTGCTGCTTTTGGTCATCTACATCTTGCTGTGAGGCCGCGGTCACCATGACGACCTACTTTTCTACCAATTTCTCTGCAAAATATGTAGGCATTTAAATATCTTTATCATAAAAACATACTTAAGACCTGGATGAAAATTGGTGAGATCATTTATATTGAGCATGAAACATTCTAAGAAAGATTTGATTTCTTTAGTCCTAAATAACATGCAGCTAGAGGTCTTCAGAGAGATGTCATATTTTGGTTATGCTACTTGTGTGAACTTTTATGTATTATTGCACTCTTCAGGGAATTGAAAACTTGCAGATTACCTATTGAAATTGAAAATTTATTCATTTTTAGCTAACCACCTAAAAATTTTGAATAAATTTTTCGGAAAGTTTTAGAAATATTCGTAAAATTTTAATTGAAAACATTCCTACAAAATAATCTAAAAAATTATTGAACCAAGTAAATTTTATTTTTTGGAATCAAAAAATTTTAACATAATTTCTGATAATGGATAACTTGAATGCCATGAAAATTGTATTTTTTGTAAAAATTGAGGACATGTTCAAATTTGCAACCTTTCAACCTCTGTAAGAACATATCGTCCCTCTAATGCTAAAAGGACGTAACTCCAAAAGTTTACTTTTTACAGGAGCGCTGAAAAACTGTTTTACTTAAGATTTTAGAATTTTGGGGAGGAGGTGTTGATTTTACTGTTTTTTTTAATGTTTAGAATGACCTAACAATAATTTTTTTTTCATAATACTGATTTTTAATTTTTTAAATGGAGTTACGACTTTTTATGCTTAAAAACATAAAATTTATGGAGTTACGCCAATTTAAAAGTCGGTATTTTGCAAAAAAATGATTGGAAATTCATTCTTAACACTAAAAAAGCATATTTAAATCATTACTTCCTCCACAAAATTCAAAAATCATAAATAATACAGTTTTTCATCACTCCAGTAAAATAGTGAAGTTTTGGAGTTACGACATTTTAGCATTAGAGGGACGATTTGATGGAGTTACGACCAAAAAGTTTCAAAATTTTTAGAATATGGAGTTACGCCAACATCCTTTTTTTTTTTTTAATTTTAAGAATTTGTTTCACTTTTGGGTTTAAATGATGTTATCATCAGATGGAGGTGTAGTGTTTTTGAATGAACGAGAAAGGCGTGATCACATTTTTAATAATTATAAAAGTACAAAACATGAGATTAAAAATACGGCATCATGAATGTTAAAATGACTGATGCAATAAGTGATAAAAATACGTACGGTAAAAACATAACTGCAGTGTTACCACACTACACTACTCCCCCCTTAAGTGGAAAGGATAATTACGTAATAATAGGATATATGTATATACATATAAAAAAAAAATAAGTAAGTATAATAACGTTAATAGCTAAATTCATCGTGGAATCGCTTCGGAGGTTGACGCTTTCTTGGTAAAGCCCTTGCAGAAGAAGTAGGCGAAAACGAAGCGTTTATAGGCGTAGAAGTCGATGAAGTTAACGATGTCGAAGGTGTATTATTAGAGGTCGATGAATCATTGATAGGAGTCGCAGGAATCGTACTAGTTGCGCGAGATTTGAGATGATCTGCGTGTACTTTTTTTCCATTGGTTAAGGTATACGATAACGAAGACGTTTGAGTAGCAATATTAGCTGGCGTCCATATATTGTCGATAGGTCTCCGATGGTACACTGGATCACCTGGCTCAAACTGTCGATCGGTATGATTACGATCTCCGAAATATTTTGTTTGAAATTGTCGTTGCGTGATATTGCGTTGAGTAGAAGTTTTGAGTAGATCAAAAATCGTGTTGAGGACGTCGTCGAGAAATAGTTTCCGCTGGTGTCTTACCAGTTGTGGGTATGCACCGTAACACGATACATGTTAATAACATATCTTGGAGTCGTTCGAAGTAATTCTTATATCCGTTCATCACACATTTTCTCGAAACGCCATTAAAATGTACGAATGGCCCCGCTACGCTCGACCAACCCGTTCGAACGGCTATGATACGGTGTTGTCCTGGACTGCTTAATTCCGTTGGACTTGCAAGAAATTACGAAACACGTCCCGACTGGAATTGTTGGGACCATTATCAGATACTATTTGGTTGGGTAAACCATAACGTGTAAAAAGTTCGTTCAAAGCTTTGATCACCACAGGCGCCTCCGTTTTACACATCATGAAAAATCTCTAGCACCATCTAGAGTACGCATCAATCACAAACAAACCACATTTCTCCGTGGTATGGGACCAGTAAAAGTCAATGTGGATGCGCTCCCATGGTTTCTCGGGTGTGTTCCAAAGTTGAGCGGTGTAGGAGGTTCTTTTGGGCCAAATTTGGCACAATGTGCGCATTTTGCGTACAAAGTCTTCAATAGCATCATTCGATTTTTTGCCACCAAACAGTAACTCGAGCTAAAGATTTAACAGCGTTGGTCCCAGGATGAGTATGATGTGTTTTCTCTAATACAAATTGTCGAAGCGATGTTGGAATAATTACTCGAGCACCGAATAATAAAATACCATCTTCAAAGAGAGTACATCTCTTTTCTCAAAATATGGTAATAAATCAGCTGTAACATCTGTTTTATCAGGCCAAGATGATGAAAGGAATCGTATAACTTTTTGTAGAGTAGGATCAGAAATCGTGCGATTACGTACTAGGATGAGAGGTGAGACGAAGATAAGTTATCGTAGGTTTCAAGCGATTAATTTGATTGAACAGCTACACGGGGTCGGTTTCAAACTCGTAGGGTGAAAATACCCAAGGTTAACGGTAATCGAGGACCCAAAGCATCGGCGATACAATTTTGTTTTCCAGGTACGTATTTAAGAGGTGTAATCAAACGCAAGATAACTGGATTGCCCATCGAACTAAACGCGAAGCAGCAAGTTTTAGGTATTTCACATTTTTCGCCGAATATACGTTTCAAGTGGACGATGATCAGTTTTGTAGAAAGAAAATGTTCGTCCGTAGAAGATACTTAGGTAAAACTTGTCAACACCGAAGATTATTGCAAAGACCTTCCGATCAAATTGCTGATAGTAATTTGTCTCCGCTGGTGTAAGTGTACGAGAAGCTGCTGATTACCAAACCGATGTACTACCATCGGGGATAGTTTGAAGTAACACAGCACCAATACCATACTCACAAGCATCGCATGACAGGAGTAGTTGGAACATTTGGATCGAAGTACGCAAGAACTTGATTTCGATGTAATGAGCGTTTTTGTTTGAGAGTTCAAATGTATCGTTCTCTCAGCTTTAGTCCAAATCCATTTTGTGCCTTTTTGCAATAAACGATGTAAAAATATGACTTGTAGGCAACAAATTTGGTACAAAACTGTTGAATTGGTTGATGCTGCCCAAGAAGAACGAAAACGAAGTTGGCTAACATTGGTAGGAGCTGGCATAAGCTTAATCGCATTTACTTTCGTTGGTAAAGGTCGAATGCCACGAGCGTCGATAACGTGTCCAAAGAAATATGATTTCACTCTTCAAAAGCGATCTTTATTGGGTTTTACGGGAAGCCCGGCTTTTGTAATCCCGGCCCAAAAAACCCAAAACGTAACGCGGAAAAGGGCCCGCTTGGGGGTTTCCACCAAAACCGATGTCATCTTGTAAAGGGCAATTACTCCTTCGATTTCTTTGGGGTAAAAGACCCTCCCTACTTCTGGCAAACCATCGGGGGCAATTTGGGAAAACCCAAAAAGGGATTCTTTGGGAAAACCCCCAATAACCCATTCATAAAAAATTTAAAAAAAGGTATACAAAAAATGAGCGGTGGGATTTTGGGAAATTGGGAAAGTGGGTCCCTTTAGGTCATGATGTAAATCGGTGAAAAACCCCCTTGAATCCAGCAAACGTTTTTTGCCAAGTTGGGGAATACGGGAACTGCCTTTTTTTTTGAAAGGATTTTATCGTAACCTTAAAATCAGCGCAAAGGGTCCTTACATTGACCGTTCTTCTTGATTGAAATAACGATTGGAGAAGCCCATTGAATTGGTATACATTTTTGATGTCGACGGGTTCAAGGGAACCTAGTTTAAACAAGACGATTTATCTCTGCTTGTACCGGACGTTTCAATGCAATTGGTACGGTACGAGGTTTTGAATATCTTTTGGCTTTGCATCAAGGCGTAAGTTCAAATTTTACCTCAAAATGTTTTAACAGTAACCAATTTCTCTGGTGAATAACGGTTTAAATTCCTCGAATATCGTTTTAAAAGATCGGGATCAGTCAGCTGCTACATTTTATTGACCGTAATTGTAGGTTTTGATACAATAAGTAAGAAATTCACGAGATTCTCGGTGATAATGGACCCACGTTAAGCGGACCCATCCAATTTTTGCCAATAACAATGCTCCTTGGTTCCGATGAAACAATCAAAGGTAAGGTAGACGAAGTATATACCGACGTTGACGGAAACCATACATTCAACCTAACAACCTTAATATCAGAATTACCGTAACCACGAATGTTAGTTGCTGGGGTGTAATTCAGGCGAACCAAGTTTTTTCCAATGTCTGAGGAAATTAACGATACAATCGGGGCAGTATCGTACTCCATGCGTATAGGTACTTGATTAACGATAGGCGTAATAATATTACAACCTTGGAGACGAATCCGAACAACATTGTAACAATGAAGATAGTCGTTAAAGTCTGGTGGTTGTATTCGTGAATCGTTAGATGCAATTTACGTTAGGTTTTTTTGAATAACAGCACGCCTCCTGAAGATACACAAGCGCGGTCGTAATGTCCCACTTTAGTACAGCAACGACAATGTTGCATTAATGGCTTTGCAAGTAGAAACGTCATCGTGGCGCTTGTTACCACATCATCGTAAACAATGCTCAGACGGATTTAGGTAAAGAACATTTACTCTTACCTGGCGCTGAAGCAGTTTTTAGCCGTTGAATGGGCCTTTCTTGTTAAACGGGTCACGATGATTTTTAGCATTACGGTTAGCGTTATTCGAAGTATCGTTGTTAGGTGCGTTGCGGTTAGCGCCGTTGTTAGAACGTTGAAATTTCTTCTGTTTTTGGTGTAAATTGTACCTGATGTACCGATGTATTCACGTTAGATGAATTGGTATTAGTTGTAGATGATGTAGAATCAAGTGCTGATAAGGCGGCTCTCTGTTTTTGAGCACCTTCGATTTTTAAAGCGGTTTTGAAGAATATCATTGAATTTTATCATCAGGAGAGGGATGAATTTCGGCTATTTTTCTCCAGCATAGGTGGATTTTTTCAAGCCCATAATAAACTGATCGCGTAAACGTTCGTCGAGAGTACCTCGAAATTGGCAGGGTGGCGCCATGGAGCGAAGTTTAGCCACATATTCGGTAACCGTCATAGCAGGATCGCGAGTACATTGTCCCAAATTCCACACGAGCAATAAATATAACTTTCAGCTTTCGTAGTATGGGTAGATAAGAATGAGGTTAACTCTATGTACGTTACTTGACGTAGCTGCTTTGGTTCAAAATGTTCAGCTGCAATCCTGTACAATTCTCCACCGATAGCGCGAAGTAGTAAGTCTCTGCAATGAGAATCATACTCAGGAGTGTTGACTTGTAGTAGGGACAGCTCTAATTCAAACCGTTGGAAGTAGAATTTCCAAGTATCTTTCTCCGTGTTAAACGAATCAAACTTGAAACTGGCCATTCGATCCAACACAGCTTTTGGTATTTGGCGAGGCGTTTCATTATCATTACTCATGATCACTAGTTAACATGACGCGATCGCGAACGAATGATAAAAACCGAATACCGATTATCCTCGTCGCCAATATGTAGTGTTTTTGAATGAACGAGAAAGGCGTGATCACATTTTTAATAATTATAAAAGTACAAAACATGAGATTAAAAATACGGCATCATGAATGTTAAAATGACTGATGCAATAAGTGATAAAAATACGTACGGTAAAAACATAACTGCAGTGTTACCACACTACAGGAGGACGTCTCAAAGTTGTCATTTCAGCAAAAAAACAAAAATTGTTAAATTTTGGAGTTACGACCTTTTAGCATTAGAGGGACGATATACAGGTAGTGTTGAAGAACTATCGATAGTCTGGACTATCGATAGTTTCGATATATCGTTAAGGAACTATCGATAACTATCGATACTATCGAAAAAATTTCAAACAAGGGGGAGGGGTTCAAACATATATGAAAGGACTTTTATTGAGGCAAATATGTCGTTCCTGATCGCCAATCACATGTTTTTTTCTTCAACTATAAAAACTAAAGGAAAAAACTTGGAAAATGAAGTCACTAGGTCATTACAGTCTATTACGTAACAGCATAACGAACTTTTCATGGATGAAATTATTAATGGAAAATGGACGAAATTCCAAATTTCTTTTTTCATTTCTTTTTTCTGGGCCCAAAGTTGAATTACAACATCAAAAAAACACGCTAGACGTGTAAAAATGCACTATCGTTAAGACATATCGATAGTGAAATTCACTATCGATACTATCGAGATACTATCGAAATACTATCGATAGTTCTTCAACACTATATACAGGACAATCGAGTTTAAAAAGTATTTAGACTCAAGTTGGACTTTTCATAGTGCGATGGTGATGGGG
>JAVBJF010000977.1:0-26129 GCA_033439095.1 Pseudococcus viburni
TTTACGTTTAAAAAAAATTGGTTTCAAGCTTTAAGCGTACGTTTAAGTTTTATTTTAAAAATTCATTTCAAGTTTTAAGCTCAAGTTTAATCGTAAGTTTTATTGATTGGCTTACCAGCCCTGGTAACAAACTGACAATTTTAAAATATTTTCAACAAAATGATTAGGTTTAATTTCAAACATCAAACAGGTATGTTCAAATTAAAGTTATGAATTCGTACAATGCAGGGGCGCACCCATGGGGAGGGGGAGGGTCACAGAGGACTCAAGCCTCCTTCCCTTAAGCTCGGTAAGGAGATTTTTTCATCATAAAAATTTCAAAGAAGAGTATACATTTTTTTAAATTTTGGTCCTCGCTTCGGCAGTATTTTAATAACTATTTCTTAAATAAACATACCACTCTTCAAATTTAAATCAGTTGGATTTGCGAAAATTCTATCTTTTACAATCAGTAAATAATTTCCATTGAAAATTTGATATTTCACTGAATTTTTGGCCAAAAATTACTAATTTCTCAGTCAACAAGGCCCCATTTATCATTCGCCAGTATCGCGACAGAAAAAATCATAATTTTGATTAAAATAAATCATTAAATCTCGTCATTTTTCAATTTTTCTTTGCTCAAATCTACAGGTATATATTATTTGCCTACTGGTTACTGAAAATACCCCAACTACTCCAACCCCATTGAAATAACAGGTCACTTCATTTTTTCATTGAATTTCGACCCCCCCCCCCATTTTTCTCAAAATCTGAGCCCCTCCCTTACACAATTTCTCGGTGCGCCTATGGTCCAATGGAATCCATTAGTAAACCAGGATATGTTTTTGGAATGTGGAGAAGATTCCATAGCTATTTTTAGAAAAAACGTTTTTGCTCTAACCTAACATTTTTCTCTTTGGCTTCAATTTTCTCTGCACGGTCCTAAGAATGAAGAAAGTACATATTAGATCAGACATTCATCCGTAGGATTTTTAAGCACATGTTGTTTTGTATCAACTGCACCCTCAGTTTTTTCTAATCGTGAGACAAATAGTGAAATTTTTAGGTATTTTTTATCATTTTTAGACCATAAATAATTCTTGAAAATACTTCTCTCTGTCCAAAAAGTAGCAAAATGTTTAAATTGAGATTTTTTCAAGTAGCTAGCTCTTTTATTTCACTGAAAGAGAATCTCAAAAATTTATTTATAGTTATAGGAGAAAGAAATCGAAGACAACATTTTTTTTTTAAACTTTTGAATTACTACTTTATAATTTTAACTTCGTTTTACATTTTTTCGTGGAATAGTTTTTAGTACGGTTTTTTTAGGTTTTTTTTTCGATCATTCTAACTGGTCGTTTTAAGCGCTTATTTCGTGTTTTTCATTGCTTGAAAATTCTAGCCTTATTCATCTAAAAATAAATAATGACGCTATCGTCACAAGTTTCTCGAAATCCGAACAGTTGCAAAACAAGAATATCAGTTTATCTAATCTTGAAAGGCAGTAAATACACAAAAATGCTGATTAGATAATAAGATATTTTAGTTTCAAATAGGTACCTACTACCTGTGTTCAGTGGCGTAAGCTAATTTTTTTCAAAGAGGGTAGGGAGGGTACGAAGAGGATATGCAGATATGGAATATAAATGCCGGAAAGATCAGTAGGAGGGGGTAAAAGAGATTCTTTAATCGCATTGTAGTATTTGTGGCCTCAAATAGGTCGAAGCATTATGAATTTGTTTAAACCTGAGCGAAGCGAGATCGAAGTGTCGAAAAAATTAGATTTTTAATGCCTAAAAAAGGCATTTCTTCATGTTCAATACTTTGTAATTTACTCATACCTACATATTTCGAGCCTGCAACGAACACACGATTAACGATTACGTAACCAGTTCCTTCCAAATTTAGATGCAGCTGAGATGATTGGATCAGAAATATTTATATTTTATATCTACCTCACTAATAATAAATTTACCGAAAAAAGCGATGAAACAGGAGAAAAAAAAATCACACTTCCGCATGAAAGTACATGGTTTATTGTACACAATCTCATTTAACTCGTTCTTCCCGTGAGGTCTTCATGTGAATTACAAACATAAGCGCACCCAGAAATTATCTAAGGGAGGGGCTCAGAATTCTGGAAAAAATAGGGGGGGGGTGTGAAATTTCAATGAAAAAATTCAGTAACTTGTTATTTCCGTGGCGCTGGCGTTGTCAGGGTATTTTCATTAGGTTGATAATTCATAAACGGATTTGAGCCAAGTAAAATTAAAAAATTACGGAATTTCAGTTCTTTTTTGCTGATTTTTTAGTCAAAATTATTGATTTGTTTCTGACAAACTGGGAATTGATTGAGAAATCAGTGATTTTTGACCGAAAGATCAGTGAAAAGTCATCAATTTTTAAAAGAGAAGGATTAAAATACTGCCCGAGCGAAGCGAGGGCGAATTTTTTTTGAAAAATCATGTTTCAAGAGCAAAAAAATTCACTTTTTTTACATTTTTCCAATAAAAAAATCTCCTGTCCGAGCTTAAGGGAGGGGCTCGAGCCCCCTGAGCCCCCCCCCCCTTGGGTGCGCTTATGATTACAAATATGATCATAAGTGTAGAAAAAAATCAAATCACGAATTACGTAACCCGATAAAAAATGCAACCAGGGGTTGAAAATTTTGAGCTGGGAATATTACGGGGCGAATTGTGACAAAAAGTAAAAAATTTTCAAAAATTGTGTGTACTCAAATTGAACTTTTAAAAAATTTTAAATTACAAAGAGAATTTTAAAAAATTCAGAGGTAATTAAACATTTAAATTAAAAAAAAATTTAACTGAAAATCGAAGATTTTGGATTTTTTAAATATTTATGGCGGAGAAGAGGGAGCGCTGAGAAATTATATTGGGTAAGAAGATCTCCTCATTGCAATTTTTTCAAAATTTTGAATGGTATCAGTCATATTTTGTACTTCTTAGTTCTGATGGAAGTTGAACTTTCACCAAAAAGTTCAACTTCAAGCTTATTGCAGGTGCTGAAGTTCATAATGGATCATTTTTATGGGCTTCTCTTCAGCACTGGAAAAGTCCAATTGAAAATATTGCAAATTGAAACGTCATACCCTTACCTACTTTTATTTCGATCGAGTTCATCAACGATTTTCAGATTCTAAAAAAATTCATCACTTTATTTTATTTGTCAATTTTTTTAAAAGGTCTATTTTTATTGAAAATTGACCATATTTTTCGATATTTGTCGATTTATGGTCGAGATGACGACTCGATTACCTTTAAGGGTTTGCAAGAGGTCTCAATGTGTTATAGCCCTTGGGTCAGCTGTTCGAAAGTTTCTCTTTTAAAATTCCAATCCTCTCCCCTATAATTTTACTTCCTGCTTACAATTTTCTCTAGGAGCATTTAGAAACATGCCGGTGACTAAGTGATATTGCGTAAGAAGATCCAAAAAAAGACGTTCAAGTGAAAAAAAAATCGAGAAATTACAAGATTACTTACTCATTTACATTTATTATTCTAACAATGAAAATTTTCAACTCACCTGAAACAAAGAAACAAAATAAATAATTTATTAGTTAATTAACATTTTATTAATTTCATAAGCTAGGACGAAAATTTTTTCAAATCAATTCACGCGAAGAAAATAAAAATCGACCAGTTTTTGAACTTCCCATAATTTCTTGCTAGGAAAGCGTAAGTTCTATCACTCCTTTATTACAACTTTTTGATTTACCTATTTTTACTTAGATACATCCAACTTGTGAGATTGTTTTGTGTGACGCTGATGAACTCGCAAAACATGGACACCAGCAGATTGGCGATGCGCTGGTCGAGTGACGCGCTGTCGTCGTGCTCGTCGACGAGTCGCGTCACGTCGCTCAGCGCCGGCATAAAGAGCAGTGTTCAAAACCACCAGAACCACTTTTTTTTTTAGATTTTTCAATTGGGAACCATGACCAATTGGAACCGATTCAGAAGTGTGTTGAAAATTTGAATTTTCCAAAAAAGACCAAAAAGAACCAATTCAAAGGGGAAAAAGCAGTGTTCAAAACCGATTGAAGTTCAATTGGTTGTGGGTTGTGGTGGTTGTGGTTTTATGATGCTTTGTAATAAAGTGGTTCCTGGTTCTGGTTTTTGAATTGGTTTTCAGTAATGGGCTGAAACGGTTCTAGTTGGTTCTGATATTTTCATTTTTTGTAGTTTTTGATTCTGGTCTTGAAATGGTTCTGGTTTTTTATTTTTCGCAAAAGGTTCGGGTTTTGGGTTTAATTTTCAATTTCAACATTTCCGTCATATTGTTCTGGTGGTGGTTCTCAAAATTGAAGACCGTTTCAATTGGTACTGGTTCTCCCGGTTCCATTTGGTATTTCAAAATTTGTTTTGAATTTGAATAAATTTTTAAAAAAACACAAAAACCACAAAAATTACCACGAGTGAGTATTTATGTATTAAGTAAAATGATGCAACAATGAACGAATATGATATTGGGGCGTAAAAAGAAGAAAATAAAAGTAATGAAGTTTCAATTTCCACCATAATTATATTATTAAAACTTTGAAAAATGGTAAGATTTGATGACGGGTTGGGTTATTGCAAGATGTTACGTAAAAAAGTATTTTGGTTAGGCTGACCGATGTGACAGAGTCTTTTTTCATTTTTCCAAATTATGAAAAATATTTTCATTAATTTTTTTTTTTTGAAAATCAAAAAAACAAATAACTCCGTCAGGTTGGCAGGAATACTTTTTTTACATTACATAACCTTATCCAAATTTCATCAAATTAGATTCCGCAGTCTCAGAGAATTTTTACAAAAATCATCATCAAATCTTGCCTTTTTTGAAAGTTATTTTAAAATAAATAAATACTCAATTATAGTAGCAATTGGAACTTTTTGTTAGGTACCTACTTTTATTTTCTTCTATTTACGTAGGTACTGAAATCATATTCGTTCATTGTTTCATCATTTTATTCCTTTATAATCCATAAAAACACAGATTTTCAATGTACCTTGTAAGTTGTTAGGCCAGAAGCACCCTTAACCGTTAACTAACATTAAATTTAGTTGGATTTTTTTTTTGGAACCAATTGGAACCATAGGCGGAGATGGACCATAGTTTTTTTTTTGGGGGGGGGGGCTTGAGCCCCAAGTAAAAAAAACACATAACAGAAATGTTGATTTTTGACCCTCCGAAAGTTTTTCTACCATAATAGTCCAGGCATTTTAGGAGTTGACCCCCAAAAATTAAAGCCTGATTTTTTTTTCGCGTTTTACATTCGTAATGGTCCACTACCAGAGTTGTCATGTAGAATGTAAAATGTAGAATAAAATGTAGAATAAGATGTAGAATAAGTAAAGTAGAATAAGTTTTGGAAAAAATGTAGAATGTAGAATAAGTAGAATATGTAAAATAAGCCGGAAAAAACGTCAATTTCATTGAATTATGTTCAAATTTCTCGACTGTAATATTTAATTCATGAGTTTTTTAGCGATCAGAGACCAATTAATACGTTTTCAATCCTTTTTTGAAAAATTGTATTTAATTTCAGGACAGAAAAAATTACGTGGAACATAAAAACACTCTGTTTTTTTCAACCAAAAATACGCGGGGTAGAAATATTTGTGATTTTTTTATTATCATTTTGGGATTTTTGGGCTTTATGGACGATTTTTCAGCCATCTTTGTCTTATTAGCCAATCAGAAGAGCCGTACAGCTTATTTTACATTTTACACTTATTCTACGTAAAAATTTAACTTATTCTACATTTTTACGTAAAATGTAGAATAAGATATTCTACATGTAAAATGACAACTCTGTCCACTACACAACATACTAAAATGGACACCCCCACAACTCTCCGCTACCCACAGGGGAGGGGTGAACGTCCGCTGAAAACCGGTTTTTCGTGAATATCTCCTCAAATAAGCCTCAAAATTGAAAAGTAGTTATGAACAATCTTGTTCTACGCGTAATTTCCTATCGGAAGGGGTTTTTTCTTTTCCAAAAACACTCACTTCCTTGACCGAAAATTAAGGGTAAAAATCACCTATTTTTCAACAATTTACAGCATTTTTGGAAAAAATCGAAACTTTTGGAAATATCTCCTCAAAAAAGCCTCAAAATGGGAAAATGGTTATGAACAATTATGTTCTACGTGTAATTTCCTATCAGACAGGTTCGTTTTTTTTCGAAAACATCCACTTCTTTGCCCAAAAATTAAGGATGGAAAACGCCTATTTTTCCAATATTCACAGTATTTTTGGAAATGATGGAAATACGAAGCTGAAAATATCGTTTTTGAATCTTACGACACAAAGCAAAATGTTCGTATCACCAATAATCAGCATAACATCGCGTTATAGTACTTTTTCTTTCCACAACTTCGATTTTTTAAATGCAGTATTCAATTTCAATAACCTCCTTTATAATTATCGGTAGGGTAGAAATTTTTGCGGTGACTTTTTTTTTTGAAATACCCTACCACCATGTATAAAAAAAAATACTCATTTTGGGTACTTTTAGCTTCGTATTTCCATAATTTCCAAAAATACTGTGAATATTGGAAAAATAAGTGTTTTCCCCCTTAATTTTTGGGCAAAGAAACGGATGTTTTCGAAAAAAAACGAACCTGTCTGATAGGAAATTACACGTAGAACATAATTGTTCATGACCATTTTTCCATTTTGAGGCTTTTTTGAGGAGATATTTCCAAAAGTTTCGATTTTTTCCAAAAATACTGTAAATTGTTGAAAAATAGGTGATTTTTACCCTTAATTTTTGGTCAAGGAAGTGAGTGTTTTTGGAAAAGAAAAAAAAACCTTCCGATAGGAAATTACGCGTAGAACAAGATTGTTCATAACTACTTTTCAATTTTGAGGCTTATTTGAGGAGATATTCACGAAAAACCGGTTTTCAGCGGACGTTTACCTCTCCCCTGAGGGTAGCGGAAGGTTGTGGGGTGTCCATTTTAGTATGTTGTGTAGTGGACCATTACGAACGTAAAACGCGAAAAAAAAATCAGGTTTTAATTTTTGGAGGGTTTGGTACATTTTTTCTCTTATTTGCCTGGACTATAACCATTTCACGTCATTTTTACTCAACTTTTCATAAATATGAAGAATCAACGAAAGGAAAAAAGGTTTATAGTTACCGTCATTTCGAGAATGAATTGTTTAAAATCGTGCCCGAGCGAAGCGAGGGCAAAAATTTTTTGAAGAAAAATGAATCCAAAAGCTAAATATTTCTTCACTTTTTTGAATCAATATTTTGGTATTGAAATGGAGGCGGGATCTTCAACCCTTTACTCTTGAATATATTTTAACCTCGATCTGTCCGAGCGAAGCGAGGGCGAAGATTTGAAATATTGGTGATTTTTAGAAAGAAAATAATAAGTTTTCTAATAAGTGTGTTGTTTGAAAAAATTCCATTACTTTGGCGTGAAAATGTCATGATTTTCGAAGTTTTTCACAAAATTTTGGTCTCTTTTCGTGTTTTTATGCTACATGGTAAAAATTTGTATTTTTTGTGCAATTTTTCTGGAAAATTTTGAAAACAAGTCAGCAAATTTCGTTATAAATCGGTATACACGGTATCATCAGCCAACTCCTAATTATTTTCATCATTGAAGGGGCGATTTTAGTTGCTTGAAAAAAAGAAATTCGTCACATAGGTAGGTATTGATAGTTTATCTCTTAAAAATTAAGTATTTGCAGATTTTTTTAGAGTGAAATGTATGTACCTATACACACGAAAATGATTGGGGGGGGCTAATTCAACATTTAGGGGGGCTCATGCCCCCCCCCCCCCCCAATCTCTGCCTATGATTGGAACCGATTCACAAATTGGTGGTGGTGGTTCTGGTTTTGATTAGAAATTAACTGAAATTGTTCCTGTTGGTGGTGGTTTCTATCTAGAAATACAGTTGCTGGTGCTGGTGGTTCCAGTAATTTTCAAACTTTGAAGTTTTTCCTGATTCTCCCAATTGGGAATCTCACTTTTTCCCCTTTAAATCGATTCTTTTTGGTCTTTTTTGGAAAATTTTCAGCACACTTCTGAATCGGTTCCAATTGGTCATGGTTCCCAATCGAAATATGTAAAAAAAGTGGTTCTGGTGGGTTTTGGTTCTAGTGGTTTTGAACACTGGGAAAAAGTTAGATTCCCAATTGGGAGAACCAAAAAAAAACTTCGAAGTTTGAAAATTAATACAACCACTAGCACCAGCAAATGTATTTCTAGATAGTGGTCAAACCACCACCAACAGGAACCATTTCAGTTAATTTCTAAGAACCACCACCACCAATTTGAGAATCGGTTCCAATTAGTGATGGCATAATGTGCGCATAATCTTTTTGCTTGCGCGCACATTCGCGCACGCTCCCGCTCCCACGCCTTCCAACTTCATCTTCATTCATCTCTTGATCTCTCCCTCTCGCGCGCTAACTCCTGGCATATCCATGCGTGTGGTGGGACAGGTAACGGGAGCGATAAAACAGACGCGACGCGAGAAACATTTGTCGGTAACGTAATCCAGTACTTGTGTAGAAGCAGTAGTAGAAGTAATTGCAGTGCTATTTGTACAGACTTGCGTCTCTGCTTTCCTGCTGACTCGTGTCGTTTGCTCGTTGACGTCTCAACCATAGACTATTTCGTTTGCGCCCTTTTACAGTTTTACTTGTCGCCGTTTGACGCAGCAGCGGTTTCGTGTCTGTGCACGCTCGTTGTAAACGCGTTTGTTAGAGAAGTTTATCGAAGAAATCGTCGTTTCTGTATGTGTGACACTTGTGATCTCCGCGAAAACTATGGAATCTCGACTGGCCTTTGGCGATACGACACGCTCTCGATTCGACGACCTGCTCGAGGACCGCGAACCCATAAACCCCAACAGCTATCGCTACCTCGGTAAGTCATACGCCGATTATCAGCGTCACTTTTTCGCCACGACGCCGTACGTCGAGAGCCAGGAACTGAAGCTCGACTTGACGGGCGACCTTCCGACTGTCGCGCATTTTTCACAAGACTCTGTCGGCAAGGTAATTGACGAGGCGCTGAAAATTCCCATGGACCACTTTCAACGCTCGATTGTGACATTTGTGAAAGGCAGCGAACAGCCGAACGTCGAGTACATGCCGGCTCGTATGGGTATGATCGAGCAGCAGGGCAAGCCAGCGTTGCTGGCGCCGTCGCTCAAGTTCAAGGTGCCGAGCTGCCCCAAGAACAGCATGCAGCGCCTAAACAGCGGCTACATTATCGACGTGACGGCCACTGTCAAGCACAAGCTGGTGAACAACACGCTGGTGCCGACAAAGAAGAGCTTGGGGCAGGATCCGTTTCTACTGATGCCGCGCTTTTCCTGCGACGATCCTAGCGTGGTGCCGCTGCCCGCCCTCATCGACCAACGCGACAAGAACGTGTATTTTCTCATTCTGTACAATCCGCTGGGCGTAGCCTGCACGGTCACCGTGTTCTTTCACTCGTTTTCTTACGAGCAAGATGGGCTGTCGATCATCTGTATGGTCGATCCGACCGACAATACGGTAATCGTGAAGCCGAAAAACTCCAACTATTTCGGCTGCGGCGTTTACAATTTGAAAGCCAAGGTCATGTTCGACAAGCTACGACGCTACGACAACGATAAAATGGTGCTATTGGCTCCGCTGTTTGACGCGTCCATGGAGCACGCCGTGCCGACCGGAGCCGAAATACTCTTCCAGCGGCATAATTTCTTTTTTTCGCCGCGACGACGCAACTGGTTCGCTGAACGCCTGTTCGCAATGCCTGGTTTTTTTGCGCGCGACGGCTCGGTATTTTTGCCGCCGTACGTGCACGCAGATTCTGTTTACACAAAGAACACGCACTGTGTCTCAATGCTGCTGAAGCGCACCATGCTGTTCAGCACGCAAGACACGTTGAAGTTGTCGCACGTCGTCGTTAACGGAGGTTTTGCTAATTTGCGCCTCTACAAGGAGCTGAATAAGAATATGCGCGAAATACCAGATTTAATCACAAGCCTGGTCATGGACTGTCACGAGGTGTTATACTTCAAGCGCATTTGTTCGCAATACGCCGATCTGAATCTGAATTTGCGACTGCTGGCCGATTACGAGTGCGCGCTCACCAAGGGCCCGTTTTTTGACAAACTCATCAAAATACTGCAGACCCATTCGAAAGATACGCGCACCTGCGAGGAGCAGTTGTTCAACATATGCCAAAAGCGTACCAAGAGCGCTCGACTCTACGCCTGCATGGAGGCCATCAACGCGTACATAAATAGCGAGCAGCAGCAGCAACATCAAATGTCACAGCAGTCACCATCAAAAGACAGCACCACCACAACCAGTAGCAACAGCAATAGCAATGCTAACACCGATAGTGGTGAACCCAGTTCCGATGACGCTATGGCTACGAACACTGACGATGTATCGTTAATCGCTACAACCGATAAAGAAGCGGCAACGGAAAGCAGCGGCGCCAAGTCCCAACCACCCCAGCCAGTGGATGTAGCCAACGATGACGACGACTACAATGCCAACGACGACAAGACGATAGCTAGTAAACATGTGTACAACGACAAGGCATCGACATTGTCGCAGATGAAGCCGCTAAGCCAGGCCATGAAGACCAACACTGACGACGACAGCGACGGCGATAGTTTTCTCTGTGCACCGGCCAAACGGAAGAGGAGAATGCCAAAAAAGAGAAACCAGCCGACGACTCTAGGTAGTAGCGTGCCTGTGGGCACCATTGAAGACAATATCGCCAACACGGACGACGATGACAATGATAACAACGTTATTTCTACAGACTACGACGGCGATTTCGAGGCTAGTGCCGATGATGGCTGCTGCCACTGACAGTGCAGCAAAAGACAGCGGGTATTGTATACGTGTTGTTTTTGGGTCATTCCACGTCAGTTCGTACGCCAAGTGGTAGGTGGGGTCGGCGATTTTTTTCATTTTTTTAATGTGGGTAGACCTCGATGAGAGATGACGAACGCCGCAAACCGCAGCTCTCAAAGTCTTTGGAGGCCTGCCACGAGCATTTAAAGTTTTGTGGTAAAGTTGGATATGGTAAATTTTGGATGTGGATAACTCGAAAACCATAATTGGTTGAAAGTTGAAACTTTTTCTAATGTGTAGGGCCTTTGAAGAGCTTTTTGAAGATTTTTTGAAAATCAGTGTTGCCATTTTTTTGACACGAAAAATTAGCTGTAAAAGCTGAAAAATGGCATTTCCCAATGATGTCAATCGCCGAAAATTCTGAAAAAAATCTGTTAAGTACAACTTTACAACCTGATTAATACATCGAGATGACGTTATTTCGTATTTTCGAGAAAAAAATTCCAAAGATTGGAAGAAAATACAATTTTTTTTTCAAAAGTCAAAATTGTGTAAATTAATTTTTTTAGTGTTAATTTTACACCATATTCAAAGAAAAAGTCGATAAAAGCATTTTAACTCTATTCAACAAGTACAATTTCAGCGATTTTCAGCAAACTTATGATGTAGGTATCGCGAAAAAGCTGAAGAAATTGTCTTCAAAATGAAACAAAGAACGATTAAAAGAGAAATTTTAAAGATTTTAAAAAAAAAAAGTGATCTTCTGACATTTAAGTTTAATTTTGTAACTTCGGTATATTTTCAAGATTTTTTAAAAAAAAGTGATCTTCTGACATTTAAGTTTAATTTTGTAACTTCGGTATATTTTCAGAGGCCACGGAGTCTGTATAAAAACGCGTCTTATTTTACCTAGTCCCTATGGATTTTTTTTTTTTTTTTGAAAAGTCAATTTTCAAAGAAATTTTTTTTGGGCACCTAATTTGGACCTCCTAAAAATTTGTTTCAAAAACATTGAAAACAGAGTCACTCAATTTTAAAAATTATTTAAGCCCCAAAAATTTGTTTATAATCAAAATGTTTTTTTTTTCAACTTTTGAAGTTACCCATTTAATAACTCTGCATTTTCACACATATTAATGAGTGTTGAATGGAGTTAAAATACTTTTACCGGACTTTTTCTTTGAATATGGTGTAAAATTAACATTAAAAAAATTAATTTACACAATTTAGACCTTTGAAAAAAAAATTGTATTTTCTTCCAATCTTTGGAATTTTTTTTCTCGAAAATACGAAATAACGTCACCTCAATTTTTTGATATTATTAATCAGCATGTAAAGTTGTACTTCACAGATTTTTTCAGAATTTTTGGCGATTGACATCATTGGGAAATGCCATTTTTCAACTTTTACAGCTAATTTTTCGTGTTAAAAAAATGGCAACACTGATTTTCAAAAAATCTTCAAAAAGCTCTTCAAAGGCCCTACACATTAGAAAAAGTTTCAACTTTCAACTCATCATGATTTTCGAGTTATCCACACCCCAAATTTACCATATCCAACTTTACCTCAAAACTTTAAATGCTCGTGGCAGGCCTCCAGAAAGACTTTGAGAGCTGCGGTTTGCGGCGTTCGTCATCTCTCCTCGAGGTCTACCCACATAAAAAAAATGAAAAAAATCGCCGACTCCACCTACCACTTAGCGTACGAACTGACGTGGAATGACCCCTTTGTAATTTTATCTTATCGTATAACGTTATAATTTTGAAAAATGTACTTGTCGAATACGCCCTATTGACGATTAATAAATAAAAGCAAATAATATACACTCAAATGTCTGTGTTTATGTCATTGAATTATTCCAACTTGTTGCTGGTAAAGCATATGCTGGACGGCCAAGGAGCCCGAAACGACAGTCAGGTGAGACCGCATGGTGAGACGGAGGTGACGAGTATGCAATGGAGCGGATTTTATTTTGACGCAGCGCAGCGTTGCTAACTTCAAGGAAAATACCTCGAAGTTGAGGTATTGTTGAAGAATTTGAACTATACATTTTGAGGAATTTTTAAACAATTCCCCAAAAAAATGTGAAAATGACCAAACAACAGGCATTTTTTAAGATCAAAGTCCCTATTTTTGAAAATTTTTATCCAACTTAGGCCCAAAAACGTAAAATTTTTCTAAAAATTTCCAACATGCGAACGAATTTAAGTTGTTTTAAAGAATTTTCGTTATCCCTTGTTGACCTACAAGGCAACCCTTCGTTCAGATCTACGCAAGGCAATGTGGAACAATTTCTCTCTAAATTACGAAAAAAAAATGTTGCGGTCGGGAACTTTTGGGTCACCTTATACAATGAATAGAACACGTCCTCCGCTGTGATTTTCATCTCATGAAAGTACAAAAAAGTTCAGTTCTTCAGTTTTGCTTGATGATGACGATGCTTCATCCGGCGGCGCGACGATTTTCCTCAGCTGTGTCTTTAAAGAAGTCATCTTCTGGAGGATTCGATTTGCAGCGCCGGGATCGTTTTGATTCTGGTCGATTTTTTCCTGAACTGCGGCAAATTTAATTTCGCAGGGGATGAGTCGGTTGAAAAATTTCTCAGCTGTTTGAGTGTTTAGATTGGTTCCTAGCAGCGATATCATCGTTTCCATGCAGGTGATTTGGTATTCTATCATCAGTAGAGATTTCGTTGTATCTGATTGAGACGACATTATGAGATTTCAGCTAGGCGCGAAATATTTTTACAAATTTAAGTAAGCATCAAAAACCACCAAACACATACGTAGGTATAGGTACCTATGAAAAAAATACCTAATTGAACACTCTTCGAACACTGTTAATAGCCTAATTAGAGAACAACATTGACAGAAAAGAACTGCCAAGTATGAATTCCTTGAAATTTCGATGGGGGTAGACACAATTCAAAGGTCTATTAAATCAAACAAACAGAGCAAGATAACAGCTTCTAATTGAAACCTTTATAATCTTCACTCTTCAGAGAAACAATTTACCTACACGTTTCAAAGCCATCAAAAGCAACGTGAGTCATTATAACTTTAATCACAGACCATTATAATTTAACTTTTCCAAGAAAGAAGTAGGTACTTGAGTAAATATTATAAGGTACCAGCGCAGCGGCGATTTTGGATGAGAAAATCTGTGAAAGTCAAAAAATTCAAAGAAGCTAAATATTTTTCAAAATCTTTATAATATGAACCAAAAAAACACACAAAATGAGAATAGACTCACGTCTTTTGTATTTCTATTACTCAACTTCTTCTGTTGGAAAAAATATTGAAAAAAAAGAAGTTGAAAACTTTTTTCAAAACTTCAGTCATTTTCGAATTGGAAAACATTTTAAAAAAATATGGATTTGAAAAAAATTTGAAGAAATTTAAATTGGAAAAATTTTTAATAGATACAGAAATGTTTTCCAACAGGAGAATCTTTTCGATTCAAATGCTTTCAAAATTCTTTCAAATTCATATTTTATGGAATTTCTTCTAATTCGAAAACTTTTTCCAATAATTTCAAAATATTTCTCAATTTTTTCTAACTTTGAATTTTAAAAAAAATCAACTTCATATTTCTTGAAATTTTTTCTGACTGAATAATCAATTAGAAGGAATTTTCAAGAACATAAAAATGGGGAAAAAATAAAAAAAAATCAAAATTGGAAAAATGTTGAAAAATTGAAGTTTGAAATCATTTTTTGCTGGAAAAATTTTTAAATTAGAAATTAGATACAATTTTTTTTAAAATAAAGTGATCGAAGGAATTTAGAGTTGAAAAAATTTGAACTCAGAAGTTAGAATTAATTTGGACTTGGGTCGTTGAATTTCCGTTTTTTGGCAAAAATAATCCAGAGCCATTGAGAAATGAAAAATTTTGAAGTTCAAAAGTCGAAAGAATGGGGCTGGAAGAAAAATTTTCACGCCCATAAATCGAAGGAACGAAACAAAAATCACGTGTGAGTCACTGATCGTTGGATGTGCAGTCTGTGGATCTCTGGCCGTATGTTTGAGGATAGTTACAATGAGGATAAAAAATTTATTCATTTTTTGTATAAAATTTTCATACAAATTTTTGTTTCGATTTCAGAATACTTACTAGATATACCTCATTGAAATTACATACAATTTTTTTTGTTCTCGACAAAAATTCACAGAAACATATAATTAATAAATATACATTTTTCTACCTTTTTTTCGAGTGTAAGTAAGTAACAATTTTAAAATATTTTCAACAAAATGATAAGGTTCATTTTCAAGCATCAAATAGGTAAGTAGGTACAAATTTTTTCACCTTGATTTTATTTAAAATTTTCCAACTCGAATTTTTTTTAAAAAATCTTTATTCCAACTATTTTAGAGCAGGAAAAAAATTGGAGAAAAAATTGGAATTTGAAAAAAAATTCAAGAGCTGCAAAAATTGAAATTTTGAGCAAAAATTTCGAAAGCTAAACAAGTTTGAGAAAGTATTCAACATTGAAAAAATTTCGAAAGTTGAAAAATATGTATTTTTGAAAAAAAATACCAGAGCTGAAAAAGTTTTAGACCTAAAAAAAAATTGGAGGGAGAAAAATTTCAGAGTTGATAAAAAATTTCATTTCAGATGAAAAAATTTCAGAGTTGGAAAATATTTTTGAGAAAAATGTTTAGGGTTGAAAAATATCTTCGCCCCAACCCCGGGCTTCACCCCCCAGAGTGTGAGCACCTACGGAGAAAAAAATGATCCGCCGGCTCTGGACGGAATTGTCAAAAAATCATCGTGGCAGGAATTCAGACAATTGTGAAATTTGCGAACTTCTTCCACAATCATTCCATTTTTTTCGATGCCATACTACCTTAATTTCTAACGTGGTGATTTTTTAAATAGGTATCCACATTGTTTGAGTACGGTTACGATTACGATAATTTTTTCAATATTCAATTCAAAGACTCGACAACTGAAGCTACAGAAAAGCCACGAAACACGAAATGAAATAAGATATTCGAGTGGGACGGTGGACGGGGTCGGTTAGTTTTCCAAAATTCTAAATTCCAACGGTGTTGTTTTCAGAAGAACCACACAACGAATTTTTACAAATCTTTGTCAATGTTGATAACAAGAAAACCAGAACCAAATTCTCAAAAAACCAGAATTGTATTCAATTTTCAATTTCTTTCTACCTATCTATATTCGCTCGCTCATTTCTGTTGACTGTCTCAGCTAGGGCTGGCGATTTTAGAAATTAAAATCGATTAATCGGTTATTCGAATTTCAATCGATTACAAAAATAATCGCCCGATTAATCGATTAAAAATAATCGTCCGATTTTCTCAAATCGACCAATTAATTTACCTTCGTCCCCTCCTCCTCCCCGTCCTGGGACAAAAATATGCAATCCAATTTCAGTTCTTTGTTTCATGTGAAAATCTTCAGTTTGGGCAAAAATCTCGGGGTTGAAAATGAAAAATCTGTCGACTAATATTATTAAAAAAGAGAAATTTGCTGACTCGTCATTTTTTTTTTAAAAATGAAAATTTTCCAACCAGATGTTTTGAAAACAAAAAGCAGAAATCCGTGCTTTTTGAGCTACTTTTTTGACTTCCAAAAAAACAACCGATTAGACGATTAAAAATAATCGGCCGATTAATCGATTAAACGATTAAAATAATAGAATAATCGATTAATCGATTAACCGATTAAGAATTTTGGCCGATTATAAAGAAAAAAAATAATCGATTAATCGATTATAATCGCCAGCCCTATGTCCCAGCTATATAAGGCATCAGTTCACGTATACTTTCTAGTTTCTAGTATTCTGAGATTGAGTGAGGTTGCATTCAGGATTTACTCGACAATGTAATGATTTTTCAAAATAAATATAAAATTATTTTTATCAACTTACTTTAGCTCTCAGTAAAATTTCGAATCCGAAACCTAATTTAAAAAGTGAGTAAAACTACAATTTAGGTGGGTAACAAAAAAAATCATCATCTTTTTAGTTTTTATATTTATTTCAGAAAAATATTTATCTGTTTTGTTGGAAATTTAGAATATAATTATATGAACATGAAATTCTCAGGTATTATTTCCTATAACGAGTAAAAACAATGAGTAAGGACTAAGGATAGGATAACTCAGAAACAATAAAACAAATAATCAATATTTTTAGTGTTAATTAATCAATAGCAGACCTATTTACTTGTCGTACATGTAAGTGAGTTACTCGAATATGATCATAAGTACTTTTAGGAAAAAAATCAAATTACAAATAAATAACCTCCGTCGTGATTATTCTTAATACCTAAATCAAACTTTAAATTCTGAATGTACCTAAATATTAAATTTAAACCTAGGTATGTAATAGGTAGGTACATAGTTATCTATTATTTCAACTTCTGCTTAATACAAAATTATTTTTTCCCTCCTCTGTTAAAATGAGAAACCCACCACAAATGGATATTTAAGTAAATTCAAATAAATTTTATCCATTGATAAAAATGAAGCTTCAAATTAATAAGTATCTTCATCTTGGGTACCATATAGGAGAAAAAAATCAAATTTCAAGTTGAAAAATTGTCCAAGGTAAATATTCATAAATTCAAATGAGTGAAAAAAAGTAAGAAAATAATAATTGCCTTTTAAAATTCAACTAATTAGTATAAGGAAGGTATAAAATAATCACGAAACCAATCTCATTACTTCGGTAGGTGCTACATAAGAAACCAAGCCAAACAATGATGCTTTTTAATTTTTGCTATTTGTTCTTCAAACACTTTGGAAATTTCTTTCTGCTTTTCTAGATCGTACTCATCAACGATTTCTTCGATCTTCGTTTGATTCGAAGCAAACCATTTTTTCAGATTTTTCAAACGAGTTATTTTCGATCCCGGCGTTTCTCTTGACAAATCATCGAAAGTTATGTACGTCGCCTCAATAGCACTCATCATAGATTTCTGTTTTTCGATCAACGAGTTCAAATAAATAACTTTATGAGACTCTGCTACCAAAGAAGGCGACACGACCGAAACGAAGATTTTTTTCAACTTCGTTTGAAGAGACATCACTTTTTGAAGAATTTCACCTGAGATTTTCAATTCTTCGTACAGAGCAGGACCAATTTCATGGTTCTCGATCACGGCTTGATTTTCTACAAACGATTCGTAAAGCTGCGAAAGATGATGGTGCAATGTTTCAGCTTCTGCTGCGTCGAGGTCATTTTTCGATTCAATCAGATTGATTTGCTCGATAAAAAAACTGCGCTTTTTGTACAATGAGTCCAAGATATCTGCGGTCGGATCATCAATAATATTAGCTGGATCTGCATCAGTCAACTTGGATTTCGTCGATTGCGTTGACTCGATCGGTTCGGAGATTTTTTTCAACCTTTTCTGAAGGCGAATGATTTTTCGCTCAACACATTCCACCCCTTCGAAATATTCACGAAGCCTTTTGTTGATACCGTCGTCATTTGAATAAAAATCCAAATGCCTACGTTGAACAAGCAAAAATTCTTGGTGGGCGGAATCAAGGGTGTCAATAAATTTGCGAGCTTGTTGTGGACTGATCTGATTTCCCATATCGGCTATTGATAATTCCAAATCAACGATCTTCTTGAAGACTATCAGAGGCATTGCATCGACTTTTAGGTGTAGGTTCGTTACTGGAAAATACGGATATCGTTAACTATTATTGAATAAACGTACGACACGAAAGCACAAATTTCGATTTCAATGATACTTTTCAACGGTTAGAAATATCCAAACAAGGATTACGAATTTCTTTCCTTTCGCGTAATTCGAACACTGACACCAAGAAATAAAACAATTCAACTCAATTCATCACAACAACACATCAGAGAATACCGTAAATGAAATGAATAATCTACGATCAGCTCACGAGAGTTCCTAGCTTCCTAAATGCCAATTTGCCAACGATGATGTTGAAAACTTGAACTACCTATAATTGCAACTGCCCCCCCCCCCATCCTCATTTCAGGTAGCAGTAACCAGACAGCCATCTACTCTCTAGATCCAATCAAGGATAAAGGAGATGAAACCAGAAGTCTGCGCAGTGGCTCATCGGCGCGGCGACGTTGAGTTTCCAAAATCTTCGACGGTGTCATTGGTTTTCGCCTTTTAAAGTTTGAAAAAAATTTATAACTGGTTGTAAAAAATTGTAAAAATGGCATGGTTTTTAAAAGGGCGAGGGCGGAATTTTTTTTAGAAAAATCATGTTCAGAAAAGTGAAAACTGGAGAGCGGACATTTTAATATTCTAAATCCTTTTTTCATTTTTTGGAAGGGAAACTTCCGTTCCACCGAAAAGACCTCTAGATAAACCTGATGAAAGAACGAGAAGGCCTATTCAGGGGAGGAGGAAGGGTTTCCCCAGGTTAGAATTTTTTTAGGAGGCTCACTAAAATTTTGATTCTTCACTGCGAGGGTTCTCGAACAAAAAAATTGTCGCATCGACGTTCGAATGACCTGAAATACTTTTTTCTTGCTCTTATATTTTTCTCCTTGGGCTCCAATTTTCTCTACATGATCTTGAGAACGAAGGAAGTTTCAAAACTGACACTTCATCTGGATATTTAGGGCCGAATTTCCACTTTCCAGAGGGGAGAAAAAGTTCAAAGGTCTAGTAAATCGAACAAACTGGCTGAGATAATATCATGTCTACTTTACTTATCGATAAAGAGTCTCGAATTTACTCATACCTATTTCCAGCCTGTAATTAACAAACGATTAACGATTACGTAACCAATTCCTTCCAAATTTTGATGTAGCTGAGTGGATTAGATAAAGTACGTAATAGGATTAGATCTGCAATATTTATATTTATATCTACGTCCCTACGTCAAAAGTTAAATTTACTGAAAAAAGCGATGCAACTGGAGGAAAAAATTTCGCTTATTGTTTCAGTCACATTATTTCTTGGTTCATCGTCACGATATCAGTCATCTTGTCATCAATGATGGGAACTTCTCGATTTTCATACACAGTTAATTAAGTATAATGACACAAATCGTTTACTTTGTTTTAGTATTTGAAGGTATTTAGTTGGTATAGGCCTGAATAGTGGGAAGGAGTGGGAGTGGGAGTGCAATGGTTGCATTTGAAACTGGGACTGAGGTTTTCAAAAATCCGACCAAAGGCCTTCAAAAAGCAGGAACTTTTTGAAATTTTGAATAATTTTAAATATTATGCTTCGACCAACGCAAAAACGTTCATCAGTTACACAAAAACCATAATTATAAAAAATTGGTAAATTCAAATTCTCCAAAAAAAATTTTTTTTTTAATCAAAAAATTGCAAAAGTTTGTGAATTTTACCAAAAAAAAGACAAAAAAGTTGATTTTTTTCGAAATTTGGGCATAATTTAAGTTTTGCAAATTTTTAATACCTTGGGCAAATTGTGACAAAAAGTAAAAAAAATTCTCAAAAATTGTTTGTACTCAAACTGATCTTTTTAAAAATTTTGAATCACAAAGTGAAATTAAAAAAAATTTAGAGGTAATTAAAAATTTTAATTGAAAAAATTTCAACTGAAAATCGAAGATTTTTGATTTTTTAAATACGTATGGCGGAGAAGAGGGAGCATTGAAAAATTATATTGGGTAAGAAAGGTCTCCTCATTGCAATTTTTTCAAAACTTTAAAGTTGATCTTTCACCAAAAAGTTTAACATCAAGCTCATTGCAGGTGCTGAAATTCATAATGGATCATTTTTATGGGCTTTTCTTCAACGCTGGAAAATTCCAAATGAAAATGTTGCAAATTGAAACGTCAAACCTTTACTTTTATTTCGATTGAGTTCATCAACGATTTAAAAATACTACTGTCATTTTAGGCTTTGACCCCCCAAAAAAAATAGCAGAGAGGGGAAGTTCCGTACATAAGCTCTGTAGGGTATGTATTTTAAGATTCCGGAACTTCCTTAAAATTGGTGCATATTTAGTCCTCCTGCAAATGAACCGCTCCTAAAAGTCGATAAACCCGATTTTTGATAATTATTTCTGTTGATGGGAAATTTTTAAAATTGATTTTTTTATGAAGGCTCTAGCTCCTCTCCATGACATCCCGGGGAAAAGTGATAAATGGCAAAATTGTTCGTTTTTTAATTATCTACAATTTTTGGTTCGACTTTTTTTTCGTAAAAGACCAATTTCGAAAGTTATGGTCAAAAAACCAGAATTTGACCCCCCCCCCCGAAAGGGGAACTAAATATGCACCAATTTTAGGGAAGTTCGGGAATATTGAAATATATACCTTACTGAGCTTATATACGAAACTTTCCCTTTCTGCTAATTTTTTTGACTTAGGGCCTTATTTTAGCTAAAATGACGGTACTAAAAAATTTACCACTTTATTTTAAAATTTGTCATTTTTTAAAAAAGTCCATTTTAATGAAAATTTACCATATTTTTCGATATTTGTCGATTTATTGTCGAGACGACGGGCCTTTTTGTCGTAACAGACTCCATTTATAAAGGTAGGTAGCTAGGTACCTATTACATATGTGAAATTTTTCCAATTTTCAAGACGTCTCAATGTTTCATAGCCCTTGGGTCAGTTCTTCGAAAGTTTCTCTTTTAAAATTTCAACCACCTCCCCAATAATTTTACTTCCTGCTTACGATTTTCTCAAGGAGGATTCAGAAATATCCTGGTGATTAAGTGATCTTATAAGAAGATCCGAAAAAAGACGTTCAAGTGAAAAAAAAAGGTCAAAAAATTACAAGATTAGGTTACTTACTCATTTACACTTCTTATTCTAACAATGAAAATTTTCAACTCACCTGAAACAAAGAAACAAAATAAATGACTTATTAGTTGATATTAACATTTTTTCAATTTCATAAGCTAGGGCGAACATTTTTTCGGGTATGGACCGTTTTCCCGAAGCCGAAATCCCGAACGGACATTTTCCCGAATAAGATTTTTCACGAAAAAAATTTTCACGAATCCTTTTTCCCGAATACCGAAATCCCGAATCCTTTGTTTCCCGAATTAAAAAAATCATTGTACTATTAAAATTAAGTTTATTTTATTTTTGCTAAAGACTACCGAAATCGTCGATAGTTTTTTTGGCCTTCAGTAGTCGAAAACTACCGTTTTTTTTCAAAAACTACCGGTAGTTTTATTTTGTTGCAATAAATTTTAAAAAAATAGTAAAAAAGTTGGTAATTTGTAAAAAAAAATCAATGAAAATCAAGTGCAATGTAGTACAAATAAAAGAAAACACATTCAAAAAATCAGTTTTTCTTCAAGATGTCATCAATTTTGACCAACTTTTTGAAAAAAAGTTTGATTTACAAAATTTTATGCCATTTTTGAGTGGTTTTACCTCCTGAAAAACTATACTACCGAAAACCTCTGGAGGATGAAAAAAAACTACTGTTTCACCACTATGCAATAGGCATTCCATAGAAATAATGAAAAAAGTGATTCGTGAAATTCTATATTCGGAATTTTTACATTCGGGAAATTATTCATTCGGGATTTTTGCATTCGGGAAAAAGGTAATTCAAGAATTGTATTCGGGATTTCGGTATTCGGGAAAACGGATTCGTGAAATTTTTTTCGTGAAAAATCTTATTCGGGAAAATGTCCGTTCGGGATTTCGGCTTCGGGAAAATGACCGTGAACCTGTTTTTTCGAATCAATTCATGCAAAGAAAATAAAAATTGACCATTTTTTGAACTTTCTATAATTATTTCTCGCGAGGAAAGGGTATACTTCTATCACTCCTCCAAATTTTTTATTTTCAGTTTTATAGACTTCCAATTTCCACCTTGGTCATGTCAAAATAATGAAGTGAAAATTACTCGAATCTTCAAGTTATAATCCATCAATAGTATGACTCTATTTGGGGGGGGGGGGGGGCGAATATAAATAGGTGTGCAATGACATCTCTCGAACGTGAATAATCAATATTGAAGGCATCTTTCCCAACATGGATAAAGGTCATAGAATCAAGGCTTCAACATTCATTTAAGGATCATCTTATGAAATTAATAAAAAGTTCACCATTAAGAATTCATGGGATGAGATGTAAAATTTTTCCATTTTTGAATGAATTTTCACATCAATTTTTCGGTCACAAAATATATGTAAGTCCAAGTAACCAAAATATAATTTTTATTTCATTTCATCAAATGCTTGACTAAAATATAAAACTGATAATTATTTTTCTATTTACTTTTAAGGAGAGAGAATTTTAAAATATTTATCAATTCATTTTCAAACTTTTTAAGCATCAAAAAAGTATTTCAACTTCAACTGAATTTTTAGAATTTTTCCTTTGAAAATATTACAAAAATAGGTAAATGAAAAAAATAGAGAATTCTTTTCAAAACGACTTTTAATGGTAGAAAGTAGGTAATAATTATAGAATATTTAATAAACTTAAACTTATAGTTACACGAATTCAAATATTTTATTCTACGAAAAAGACTGCAATAAAAAAAAAAAACATCATCTGAACTCTGGATATCTAATACTTAAGTAGGTACCTTTAGAAAGTCAATTTAATATTTTGACAAAAATAGAAATAATAATTTGAAAATAATAAAAATATACGTAGGTAATTCAAAATCTTCAAATAGAATAAGAATCGCTTTTTCAATAATCAACGAAGGTCATTTAAAAAATACAACATACAACATTAATAAGCATAAGAAAAACATTATCCAGTTCATAATGGTAATTTTATTATCGAACTTCGAGTTCTTCTTGGATTCATCAGCCAACATAGATACGTCCGAAGACGGCGAGGCGACCAATCCGGACCGCGCGAATCATTTCAGTCGTTCAGCGTTCAACTCTTTTTTACGTCTTATCACTATTTGAAAGAGGGAAACTGGAGCATGATGAAATAAACAATTTCGAATTTCGTTGTCGGTTGTATTCTGAATGGTCGAATTTGCTCAAATTATTGAATAATATTCATAATTTTGTGCAAAATTGACCATACAAATACAACCGACAACGAAATTCGAAATTGTTTATTTCGTCATCCTCCAGTTTCCCTCTTTCAAATGGTGATAAGACGTAAAAAAGAGTCGAACGCTGAACGACTGAAATGATTCGCGCGGTCCGGATGCTAAGATTTTTTTCAGCTTCATTTGAAGGGACACCACTTTTTCAAAAACTTCACCGGAGATTTTCAATTCTTCATCGAGAGTGGAACCTTCGACACAGGTTTCGATTTTCGATTTTGATTTTTAGCGAACGATACGTAAGCTGAGACAGAAGATGGAGTAATATTTCAGCTGTCACACAGCGTCGATGTCGTTTTTTTTTCAAATCGATCTGTTTGAATACCCTCGATGAAAGATTTCTGTTTTTTTTACGCAACGAGCGAGCAAATCGAAGGTAACATTAGGACGTTCGGTTTTGATTGTCGTTTACTTTGAATTCAGGCAAACGCTGTTGGTTTATTCGGCGAGGAACTTTCTTTCAGGGTTTCTTGAATAGAAAACACTTTAACGACGCTGAATTTTGATGGAAATGTTTATTTGATTTCGTCGAAAGCGTCATCTTTGACAAGCTTCACGATACTTTTTTTTGATCCGTCAAGAACCATAGGTAAACTCGGTAAAAAAACGTGTTCGTACAGTAGTTCGGCTTTTTTCGACGACGAAAGCTCACCTTCCGGTTGCATCGAATCGATCAATTGAATGTATAATTTTTTTGTTTTTTGGAGTAACGAATCTAGACTTTTGATCGGATGGTTTTTTTTTACCTTCGTTCGTTCGAACGATGATGTATCATCCGGTTCGAAAAAATCGTCTCAAGAGTTCCTGCAACCGAATGATTTTCCTCTCTCCACATATTCCGTCGCAGCGAACTGTTTTTGATATTTTATCGCATTCGTATAAGTATCCCTCGTCGTCTTCTTGGTTGGTTTTTTCCAGAAATCAAAATGACCTATCCGCGAATCTTCTTGGCAGGAGATGAGATGACCGTAAAAATTACGGCTTCTTCCGCACTCATTCCTTTTCTTTGTTCTTGTAATATATCTCCTTCCAACTCCAGAAGCCTTTTAACTTCACTTACCGACATTGTGTCAATAATTCGGTGTAGATATGTCACTTCGAGGGTAACGAAAAAAATACGAAAAGCTTGAAATTCGCTTTTAAAAACTCGACTCGATAGAAAATCTGAACGAAATACCAATCACAAAATGCAACGCAGTGTATAACTTGTTACCCAGAACACGAGGGCGCCGAACAGAAAGAGAAAGAAGAGAAACACGGAGAGCCGGAGAGCCGTTAGCCGAATGCCGAATGCCGATGCCGGATTACAACTGTCTATACTGTCCTACGACGCCGACGTTACGATCGAATACCGATTACCAACAGAAAAAGACGTAAGACAAAAAAAAACCGATTTTATTATGATTTTAAGATTTTATTTCGACGCAGCGTTGCTAACTTCAAGGAAAATTACCTCGAAGTTGAGGTATTTGTTGAAGAATTTCAATTTCAATTTTACATTTTGAGGAATTTTTTAAGGATTCCAAAAAAATGTGAAAATAAACCAAACAACAAGGAAACAGGCATTTTTTTTTTTAAGATCAAAGTCCCTTTTTTTTTGAAAATTTTTGTTCAATTTTTGGCCCAAAAACGGAAAAATTTTTCTAAAAATTTCCAACATGACCGAACGGATTTTAGATGTTTTAAATAAAAGAATTTTTGAAAAAATTTTGATGGGTGAATTCAGCTCCGTAGTCGGAACTTTTTTTAGGTGGGGGGGGGGGGGGGGGGGGGGGGGGGGGGGGCAAATGAAACAGGACGACAAAATTTTAAATAACACAAACAATTTTAATTAGGTTCTTCAATCCATTGAAATTGTAATTTTCGATTTTTCGCAGGTCAGACAAAAAAAATGAAAAATAATACCTACATACCTATACACTAACAAAAAACTTGAAATATTTTAAATTCCTACAATTGTATGTAGTTAACGATTTTTTTTTGAGAGATGAAAATTTTCAGAAACTTTTTTCGACACAAATTTTTTTCCCAACGGTTTTTTTCTATCTGGTTGTTTTATTTTTTTCAAAATGTGTTTTTTTTTTTTTTACATAAAATGTTTTTTTTTTTTTTCATAAAATTGAATAAACTGTTAGACTTTTAGCGTTTGATTACGAAAAAATTGTGAAAAAATTCCATCACGGTCAGGATTCTTCACAATTTGAATTTCATGTTGAAAGATTTTTTCTTACACTTTTTGGATAACTTTTGACACTTGGAGTCAATTTTTCTGAGTAAAAAAGGGTTCTACGACGAAAAACTGAATAGAACATAAATT
>JAVBJF010000978.1:0-25981 GCA_033439095.1 Pseudococcus viburni
ATTGGTAGCCGGGTATTATTTACGTTGTAAAACAAAAATTGTGTGACAAATGAGATGAAATTCTTCGCAACATGGTCCGGGTCGAATTTACGAATTAAATTAAAATAATGAAATCGCTTCGGCGCTGGCGGACGTGTATAAAGGTGCTTGTTTGTAAAGAGTGATAGATCTAGTTATTTGTCGAGCCACGATGTGCGGATGCGGACTGCCCGAGGGACCGTGTTTCACGAAAATGCTCACTTCTACTACGGTAATTTCATTATCGTCGATTTTCCTCTTTACTACGCGATAGCCTTCATTAATCTTATCGCACGTTTAAAAATGTACAGCCGATTGCCGATGAGAACATTTGTCAAGTTATTTTCCAGATACGCGTGTAAAAAGTAAAGATTTTTTATGCTAAAAGCTAATAAAAAAAAAAGCGAAACGCTAATGTAAGTACTCGACGACAATGAGAATATATAGCGAAGCCCGAAAAAAAAGCACGTGATTTAAATTTCATGGCTGCCCAAAGGACACCCTCGCTATAACAATGTTTTTCTTTGTTCGGTACGGGAGGGTTTTTTTTTCATACGCCAACTTTTCAAGTGTACTTTCCGACATTTGTTCGTCGCGCTTTCAATTTTCCTTCGCATGTTGAACACGCTCTTATGTAAACGCGTTGCAATCCTTTTATTTAAATTAAAAATTAAATTCAACCTTGAATAAATATCACGACGAGGTTCTATTCGGCGATTATTTTGCCTCTGCGATGTGAATAACGCGACTTGACCAATAGATAAAGGATTGGTTTTATTTCGGTGGTCATTTAATGAGAAACTGTGGCCTGGTATGAATTACCGAATGCCAATACACGTAGGGTCTTGGTAAGGGAAAATTTTGCGCAGTGTATCAGAAAGGCATTCTTCGTTTAATAACCTCATATACCCATAAACGCTTCGGCTATCACTTTTGAAGTGTAAATTTCACCGCTTTTTTAATTTACTGCCTCGCGTCGAAGTCTACGAGTCTACGGACCATGGGGAACAGTTGTGCTGTGTGAAGGTGTTTCGTAGGTTGGCAGCTTGGTAGTGTCTTAGATTGAAAATTTTAAACGCTTTTATTTCATTTTCCAAAGCTTTATGTTGCGTTCCAGTTTCCAGTTCGGGTCTTAAATCACCGAGCTAAATGTGCACCAGCCTTACGATTACGGATGGCTTTGGATTGGGTAGAACGTGGGTGAGCAGCTGAGCACGATTGGAATCGAGGGACTAGATATCCCCTTTTCGTTGAATTTTTCGTGTTTTTTTGTGTTTGGACTTGATGTTTCGTGATTTCTGGGTCGTAGTATTTTAGGCTTGGTGAAAATGATTGGTTTTCATTGAATTTTTGAAAGTTCGTATGTGAAGAGCCAATTTAGGAAACAACTGGGTGTATTGGATGGATCAAATTTAACAGGAGAGCGAAATAACGAACTGAAATTCGATTTGGAGAGTGAAAATTTTATTTAATGGGTGTCGGTTATTCGCCAAATTTGCTACATTTTCAAAAATATAAAAGTATTTCCAAGTTTTGAAAAGTAATAGGTGCAGTTTCTCTTTGAAAATTTCTGTATAGCATCTTGTTGGGCAAATTCAGGTAAAAGACATGAAGTTTTGAAATTGAAAAATTTAATGAGGGAGATTTATTAAAAACCCAAGATCACCATATTTTTAATCGTTGAAATTTTCTCTGGAAAAAAATACAATTTTTAAAATAATTTTTACCATATTTTTTTTAAAAACTTAACCCTCAAGTGTTATCAGTGTTCTCATATCATTATTTTTTCTATAAAGGTAAAGAGATGGAGAAATTTTTAGGGATAAACCTTTTTTTCCTTGAATTTTTAATTATATGTGAGCTAGACTACGGAAAGGTACCTATGGTCGGAAAACTCGATTTTTTTGAACGAAAAGGAATAGCAGATTAAGTATGGTGTTTTGGCCCTGGAAAGGGATTTTGATGAAACCTATCCCAAAAGTTGAGTCATGATGAGAAATAATTCTGACAAAAATTTTGGACCCCTAGGCAAGTATTTTCGGGGGAGGGGCCAAAATGTGTTTTTTAAACTTTATTTTTTCGTTTTTCGCCAAGTGTAGATGAAAATTTCGTGTTTTTTTAAATTGAATCTAGAAGGCCAAAGGAACCCTAATTTTTTTTTCAAAATTTTGAAAAAGCCTATAGCTCATTTTTGAAAAATGAAAGGACCTAACCACCTCTGGATCTTCCCCTTTCCACTCCAATGAGATTTGGCGATGACTCTCCAGGCTCAAAAAAATTTTATGGTGTTCTTCTTCGCTTTGCCAAATTTTATACCTCTATCACCATTTGCATTCATATTTGAAAAAATGTAATCCGCCTCTGGATTAGAATGGCATTTGTCAAACATATCGCGCGAGAGCACTGTACTTTCCACCAGAGCGCCGTGGGAAATTGACATGAACGTTCGGGCTCCGCATGATCGGTGGTCAGTTTTTATTTTTTTTGACAATGTTGCGCCAACTCAAACTCATTGAAACTTATGTGGTATAATCAACACTAAATAACACATTTTCTAAAAAAAATTGGCGACTGTATCTCTGAAACTTCTTTCCAAAATGGCGGCTCAAAGTTTTTAAAACGTCATAAGTCGACGAAAAATGGGTCAAAAATTTTGAAAAAAATTTTTAGGGTTCCTTTGACTCTCTAGATTCAATTTAAAAAAACACGAAATTTTTATCTACACTTGGCGAAAAACGAAAAAATAAAGTTTAAAAAACACATTTTGGCCCCTCCCTCCAAAAATGCTTGCTTCAGGGGTCCCAAATTTTGTCAGAATTCCCTTGATTCTACTCCTTCTCAAAGGCCCAAAATCAGGGTCAATTCAAAAACCAATTTTTGACCCTTAAAGGTGGTTTCTATATCCAGGCTCACATATTATAATGTAAGAAAAAAGAACAGTTTTGATACAAAAATTGAAAATTTTGCATTTCAAGGGCGCCAACGTACAATTTTAGAGAAAAAAAGTTTCTGAAATGAAAAACTAGAAAATAAAGTCAATGAAATATTTTTACTGAAACCGGAAATTGGCACCTTTGAAATGTCAAATTTTCAACGTTCGTGAAGATTTTTCACTTTTATTTTACGTTTTAGAACACAAAACCGTTACTTTTTTCAAGGTTTACAAATTCATTTCCATAAATGAAAATTGAAAAGGATTATTTTGAAAACAATTTTGAATAAAATGATCCTATGTAAGTATTAGATAAGTTTATTCTGAATGATCGTTTATGTCCACTGATATTCTACCAATACGTATGTACTTACATGAAAATTTAATTTAAAAAAGGAAAGAAAGAAAAATTAAAGAAAGTAGATAAATAGAAAATCTGACAAGAGAACCATTGAAGGCGTTTATTTCCAAATTAAAAAATCAAGCAGGATTCTCGAAATCAGCATTTTTCAAAACTTCGAAGACTGAAATTCAAGTTACCCAAATTAATTATTCAATTTTTGATGAATTTTCAATTACCTATTTAAAAATCTTAATTTTTCAAAAAAGCGTATATTTTAAAAAAAATGCTACTTTTTGGAAAATTTGATGAATAACTATGAGTTTCCTACTCAATCGTCATTACCAGACTTTTAAATCCTACTGAGAGATTTTGATTTTCTCCAGGATTTTTTAATTGCTATAGAAGGAATGGAAATTAACTTGGTCATTTAAAGTACCAATTCTTACTTTCTTTCAAGTTGATCGATAAAAAAAATCAACATCAGTCCACATTAGTCACGATTTCTGGATGAAAACGTCATATTTAGGTACCTATGTACTTATATTTTAATCCAGATTTTAAATGAAGGAAAAATCACGTTAATTAAATTGCCTAACCAGTTTGCCGTAAATACACATTCGTCGCGTATTTACGGCAAATTCGATAGGCAACTTGAATAACGTCGTGTTCATTAGCTGTCAGTACGCATCTCCAGAAGGCGTAAAAATTGTGTTACTCTGTTGAGGAAAGTCTCCTTCTTTTTGAGTAAACTTACAGATGAAATTGCTGTGATTTTCAGTTTTACCTACACCTCAAATGTTTCTTTGATCTAATTTCAAAATTTCGAAGAATTCAAACATTGAAAATGGTTAAATCGACTGGTCGTCTGCTTAGTCGGTGAGAAAACTCGTTTCCTACTTTGAATTTCATTATATTAAATCCCCTGAATTCGCATATATCTATAAAAGGCGGGAAAATCAACCTGACAGCTAAAAATCAGATTTTTGCCTCTTTCTTTCGAGTAGTTTACCAAAAAAAAATGTATTTTTTGGGGAATTTCCACCGGAAACTTCAAATTAGCACCTCACTGAAAATAATAAAAGAGCAAGAGAATAAATTTAAGAAAATCTATACCGATAAAAAATGTTGAATTGAAATTTTTCTTGAAATTTGGGAATTTCTCCAATTTTTTGAACTTTAAAATAAAAATTGATGAAGCTTATAAGTCGAGTTTGAGACCAGAATGTTTAACATTTTTCTTCAACATCATCTCACTTTTATATTCGAATGACCCCCCCCCCCCCATTTGAAATAAATCAAAATCAATTCTTCTTCTAAAAGGTAATGGCTCCTCGATGAATTATTTCTGGTCTTTTTATAAACAAAGTTTTTCTCCACTTCTTCAAAGCAAAAATCTGAATCAACTCCAAAAATATAATCGTAAAAATTTCCTATTCATAATATTCGACTCCAATTTTCCATTTTTACCACTCATTCCATTCAAATCAACGATTAAAAATTTCTTTTTGTTGCAATTTCATTGTTTTAAAAATTCCATTGTACGTCCATTACGTACCTTCCTAATCGGGTACCAAAAATTCTCCACGCTAAACGAGCTCAAAACGAGAAAATGCACATTCGTTCATTACCCAACATTAACGACCGTGCACTACGAATATGAGAAGTCGACTCGTATTCACGTATCTCCAGGGCTTAATTTTTTCCCCATTATTCGAGCTTGATTAAGAGCGAAAATTCGAATCAAAACTGGCAATAAAACAAACGACAAGTTACTCCATACAGCGATATGATTGAAAAATAGCTAAAAATAAAACCTCGATATTATACGAGCAACATATCGTATGCGAAAAACACACCGGAGCGAAAAAATAAATAAAAAAAAACCACTACGTCGAATATATAGATAAAAACGAGATGAACGTTGGCCTTACAATAAGGAAATTCAATTCTTAACCGAAGATGTGTTTTGTCTACGCGAAATAAAGTGGAGCACGCAGCAAAATGAAAAAAAATACTCCGTCAAAACGCGTTGCTTATTTTTATTCGGGTAGGAAATTTCGAAAACAAGGAACCAGCCGCAAAATTGGACGTGAATTTTAACAAGTTTTTATTTTATGACTTTAAAATTCCAATGATGAGATTACACGTGGGAAAACTTAATGTACCGAATAAATATATACTCCGAGTTATAAAATTCACACAGCACGAGGTCAATGATACGAAATTAAAGCTAACGTTTATCGTATACAATAAAACACTCCAAACATACCGAAAAAATAAAGAACCGCATCAGGTGAAAATGCCAATACGAAAAAAAACCTACCATCGAGATTAATTTACGCGCCTTGGAAAAACGTTAAAAATAAAAATATTCCGTCTCCGTCGTCGAAATTATTTCACAGTAATTTAATTCTGCAAAGCTTTCTGTTTACTTTAACGCTACCGAGGCGTTTGAAAATTTTCTAAAAATTAATTACCAGTTATTTACTGCTGCTGGGAACGTATAACGAAACATAAATTACCCGATGTTGATATTTTAAATTTGTATACGTAACACCCTTAATCTATAGCGCATTATCATATCGAAATTTATATTAATTTTCGTCCAACGTGGCCAAATTTTTCCACAGAGCTGCAATGAAAAAAAATTTCCAGTCGCAGTCTAATTTTATAACCGCGTAGAAGGAAAAATATTACACACGTTTTCCTTAACGAATGTTTCAAATTGCATTTACCAGAAGGTAAAAGGGTTCAAGGGTTGTAAGCTGTTCGCAGCACAATCTTTCTATTTTCAAATACACGACTGCATTCGCCAATACCCTCGTTCGAAGAGTCAATAAATTATTGCGGTCATCGCCGCAACCGTACAAGGAAATCCCCAAAAAGACGTATGTCACTCCCTGCGGATTTAATGAATAACGCATTTACTACCTACCGACTACTTTTTTTCGCTTTCATTTCGTTACCAGCACATTTTCACTAAAACCCCTTTGTTTCACTTAATTTTCGGTTCAAAAAAAACCACCCGAAATGGAAAAATCGTCCGAATGTGTAAATGTAAATTCACCTCGCATAAATTAAAATTCATAATTCAACCGGCGATGTTTTCAATGCCGAATACCAACCACGAAGCATTACACAGGTCGACATTTTTAAACTTTTGAAATGCTGTTTGAGGTTTTATTGGTGATTTTTACAGTATTTTTCGCGCTGATCACGAAAAAAATAGTAATAGTCCAGGCATTTTAGGAGTTGACCCCCCAAAAATTAAAGCCTGATTTTTTTTTCGCGTTTTATGTTCGTAATGGTCCACTACACAACATACTAAAATAGACGGACACCTGATAACTCTCGCTATCTCCAGGGGAGGGGTAAACGTCCGCTGAAAACCGGATATTCGTGAATATCTCCTCAAATAAGCCTCAAAATTGAAAAGTAGTTATGAACAATCTTGTTCTACGCGTAATTTCCTATTGGATGGGTTTTTTCTTTTTCAAAAACACTCGCTTGCTCCACCAAAAATTAAGGGTAAAAAACACCTATTTTGCAACAATTTACAGCATTTTTGGAAAAAATCGAAACTTTTGGGAATATCTCCTCAAAAATGCCTCAAAATGGGAAAACGGTTATGAACAATCATGTTCTACGTGTAATTTCCTATCAGACAAGTTCTTTTTTTTTCGAAAACACTCACTTTTTTGCCAAAAAATTGAGGGTAGAAAACGCCCATTTTTCCAATATTTCCAATATTTTTGGAAATTATGGAAATATGAAACTGAAAATATCGTTTTTGAATCCTTACAACGCAAAGAAATGTTTCATATCACCAATAATCAGCAATAACATCGCGTTTATAGTACTTTTTCTTTCCACAACCTCGATTTTTTAAATGCAGTATTCAATAACCTCCCTTATAATTAACGGTAGGGGTTGAAATTTTTGCGGTGACTTTTTTTGGAATATCCTACCAGCATGTATAAAAAATACTCATTTTGGGTACTTTTAGCTTCGTATTTCCATCATTTCCAAAAATAGGTACTGTAAATATTGAAAAAAATATGAGTTTTTTACCCTTAATTTTTGGGCAGAAAAGCGGATGTCGCGTTTATAGTACGAAAAAGTACTACAAACGCGATGTTATTGCTGATTATTGGTGATATGAAACATTTCTTTGCGTTGTAAGGATTCAAAAACGATATTTTCAGCTTCATATTTTGATCATTTCTAAAAATATTGTAAATATTGGAAAAATGGGCGTTTTCTACCCTCAATTTTTTGGCAAAAAAGTGAGTGTTTTCGAAAAAAAACGAACTTGTCTGATAGGAAATTACACGTAGAACATGATTGTTCATAACCATTTTTCCATTTTGAGGCTTTTTTGAAGAGATATTCCCAAAAATTTCGATTTTTTCCAAAAATGATGTAAATTGTTGCAAAATAGGTGTTTTTTACCCTTAATTTTTGGTGGAGCAAGCGAGTGTTTTTGAAAAAGAAAAAACCCATCCGATAGGAAATTATGCGTAGAACAAGATTGTTCATAACTACTTTTCATTTTGAGGCTTATTTGAGAAGATATTCACGAAAAACCGGTTTTCAGCGGACGTTTACCTCTCCCCTGGGGGTAGCAGAGGGTTGTGGGGTGTCCATTTTAGTATGTTGTGTAGTGGACCATTACGAATGTAAAACGCGAAAAAAAATCAGGCTTTAATTTTTGGGGGTTTGGTACATTTTTTCTCTTATTTGCCTGGACTATAAAAAAAACTCCATCATCCAACGACTTTTCACAATTTGAATTTTTCGTTTAACGGGTTTCCTACTTTTTTTGATAACTTTTGACACTTAAAGTCGATTTTCTAAGAAAACGAAGGGTTCTACAAAAAAAAAAAAAATAATTAAAAATATCTCGAAAACTAAGCCTTGTAAGAAAAAGCCAACTGGACTTTTCAGGTAGAAAATTTGACGCTCTACAATTTATGTTCTATTCATTTTTTTCGTAGGACCCTTTTTTCCCCCAGAAAATTGCCTTTAAGAGTCAAAAATTACATCAATACATCAAAAAGTGTAAAACAAATTTTCAACGAAAAATCTTCCAATTATGAAAAATTCTGACGTCCTGGAATTTTTTCACCATTTTTCTCGTGATCAGTGTGAAAAATAATACAATAATTATCCATTAAATTTAAAACAGCATTTTCTTACAAATCTTTATAATTTTCAATGTTGTAAGATTAAAATTGTAAGTTATTTGTGAACCTTTTAATTCAAAATACTCGTAGAATTCGGGAATATGTGTTCATTTTATGAAAAAAAAAATGTTTTTGCCCAAAAAAAACTTGAGTGATAGAGAAATTTTAAAATCAGCGTTACATTTTAGACTAAAAACAGTGATTAAAACAAGAAAAAGAAAACGCTGGTTTTAATTTAATGGATAATAAATTGAATGTTTCACAACAAAAAAGGGCATAACTCAACATATGTTCTTTTTGATACGACAAGCGATTCGTATTTTCTGAAGTTTTCTCTATCCAATGTTTTCCTCGAACAGTTATGGCGTTTTTAAAATGCGAAATTCGCAATTTTGGTACCTTCATTACTTCTTTGAATTTCGAGAATTTGCGTAATGTTTAATTTTCTCACTGTGCAGATGATTGTAAAATTTTAAAATTTTAATGAAGTGTTGTTTTAGTTAATTTTTCGTCATAAATTTGAAAAAATAATAAAATTCATCTAAAATGTATTTTTAGCATTTTTTTGTAACCAAGAAAATGAAAAAAAAAATTGTCATGTTTCAAAGTGCGATATATCCGCTCCCTGAAGAGATAATTCGAATTTTTTTTCACTAAAATGTTCCTTTTTTCATTCTCTTCAACTTTTGTATGAAGATTTTTTTTTAATTTTCACTTTCGAAAAAATTATACGTCATCAAACGTTGAAGGGTCAAAATGAAATTTTGTCACAACAAAAAGGACATATAACTCAACCTTTTGTTTTCAATATAGAAAAAAATAGAAAAGATATCAAGTAATGGGCGAGCTGTTTTCTTGTATGAAAAAGATGAAATTTTAAGGTAAAATTTTTTCTCCAGCTCAATTCCTTAATTTAGCATTTAAAAAAGTATACTAAAACTTCAATCGCGATTTCCCAAAAACGTAATTTTTTCTATATGTCCTTTTTGCTGTGACACGTTCAATTATTATATTATTTTTCACACTGATCACGAGGAAAATGGTGAAAAAATTCCAGGACGTCAGGATTTTTCATAATTGGAAGATTGTTCGTTGAAAATTTGTTTTACACTTTTTGATGTAATTTTTGACTCTTAAAATCGATTTTTTGGAGAAAGAAAGGGTCCTACGAAAAAAATGAATAGAACATAAATTTTAGATCGTAAAATTTCCTTTCAGTAGAGTCTAATTAGTTTTTCTTATAAGGCTTAGTTTTTGAGATATTCTCAGTTCAAAAAAAAGTTGAACTTCGAACTTTCAACTGAAATGTCTCGAAACCTAAGCCTTCTAAGAAAAAAATAATCGAACTTTACAGAAAGGAAATTTTACGCTGTACAATGTATGTTCCATTCATTTTTTTCGTAGAACCCTTTGTTTTCTCAGAAAATTGACTTCAAGTGTCAAAAGTTATAAAAAAAAGTAGAAAACTTGTTAAACGAAAAATTTAAATTGTGAAAAATCCTTGGGCGATGGAATTTTTAAATTATTTTTCTCGTGATCAGAGCGAAAAATACTGTAAAAATCACCCATCAAACCTCAAACAGCATTTTCCATGTCGATCTGTGTTATTTTTGATACCTACATAGTACATACGAACGTATCTACATTTTTATTGATATCGAACTCTATTTCGTCTTTGACGTAGTTGTCAACGGTGTATGTACGTACATTGTACATTGACCGACTACCTATACTATAAAAGCTATTCATGAATTTTCGACACAAGCATTCGCGATTATGTTACACAATTTATAACAATACGCCGCGTAAGTCTCGCTTTATAAATATTCCTCAGATCTACGTAGATTTCGCATATCTTCGCTCAAAATGTATAGACTAAGAGCTTTGGCGTATTTAAATAAATTCATTAGCTTGCCAGAAATGCGTAGGCGATCATTCCATAGAAATTCAAACAAGCAGAAGTAATTACATAGATGCTTTTGCTATACAATTTTAATGGATTATATTACTCAGATGGTAGTTTCACTTTCTGCATTTAGGATTTTATTTTATTATAAGCAGAAAGTAGGATTTTTTAATACGACCTTTCTTATCGGAGTTCGAATTTCCGAACCGATGAAAGAAAATGAATATTTTAAGTTTTAAGATGATCGAATATTTAAAATATAAATATTCGCTTGTACGTAGTACGAGACGAGAAAATGGAAAATTTTTCGAATTTTTTCATTATAAGCAATTTTCTTTTTGAAATATGGTGGAATTATTTTATACGAAGGAAACAAATTTCGCGTCAAAGGTTCATTTTCTACCCACCCTTTTCCATAAATCTAACGAGGTGATGGAAACTATTTCATCGTGTATACTTTTATTGTACAAAAACACAGATTAGATGTAACTACTCGTATTGAACATACGTACCTACCTACTACTCGCGAGTTTTTTCAAAGTAAATTGAAAATTTTGTTTCAGAATTCGCCAAAACTTCAAGTTTTGTTTCAATGGTTTTAAAAAAAATTCGTGATAAATTTGGAAATTTTCTGTTTTTTATCGAGTGAACTATTTTTTCGAGTTTCGAAATTTATTTCAAGCTTAAAGGGAGGGGATCTGGAAAAATTCAAGTTTTGACCTCAAAATAACAAGGTAAAAAATTCATTTTTCTGACTCGGTGCATTCATTATCCCTCAATTGTCTATTTTCGAAAAACCACTTTTTTCATGTGTTTTAAAAAAATGTTCAAGTAGTAAAAAACTGACAAAAAGTATATTCAGGACAATTTTTAGCCGATGAAATGATCCTAATACGAATATTTTAATTTTATTCTTCTTTTTTTTTTGGATGGATAAGGCTTGTATAATATCTTTCCATTTCAAGATTATTTCATCATTAATTATTTTAGTCAAGGAGAATGTGAAAAATGGTCAACAGTAGTTTTTGTGACCGACGTGATTTTTAGAAAGGGCAGTAAAGCTGAAAAAATTGTTTTGTTTATTTCGGTCAATACAAAATTGACTAAAAAATCCCCCCCCCCTCCGAGAAAAAAATTGTTATGAGTTGGATTTTGTCTCAAGGGACTCAAAACTAGCTTCAAATATAAGTACTCTCAATTTTCTTTTCCAAACTTTTTTATCGTTGATTTTTAGAGAAAATTTTCCTGAAAATTCAAAGAAAAAAGGTTAAGGGCCGTATCATATCCTTAAATCCTCAAAGAGAGACGCAAATCACAAAAATGTAGAAATTCTGATTTCTGTTTTGACTCCAAGCTGAAATTTTGCGAAAAATCTTAAAAAATTTATTGCAACATCCATTATTTCTCAAAGTACCTCAGAATGGGATCGAATCACTAAAATGCGAAAATTTGGATTTATTCTTTTCAACGCTTCCAATTTTTGAAGTTGGGACCGTTTTGGAATAGGTGCTTGGAAATAATAAGTATGTACGATTCTCAAACTAGCTTTTCCGAAGTCTTTATAAAATTTCCAACCAGAATGCGATCAATATTATATTCTCAAGATATTTGCAACAAAGTAAGCATTTTCTTCGGGCACTTTTTTCTTAAAATGTTGATTAGGTATAGGGGAGACTAGGGCAAAAGGAACCACTGGGCAAAAGGAACCACCTCAATTTTTTTGGCTTGTATGAATGTGTAGAGGCTGGTAGCGTTATCATTTGATAGGTAGTGTCCGTACCATCATTTAGAATCTGTGAAACCGGCAACACATTTGTTTTTATTCTGGTTATTAAAGGTTATGTGAAATGTGATGGTTAAATTTTTTAAAACACGAATTTTAAAATTGAAATGATTTTTGAAGTGTAAATGATAGAAAGGTAAGTTTACCATCTACTTGTGCAGAATTTTGCCCTCTTTTCAATGGAGTAAAGATATTTGAATAATTTTTATTCCTTCTGATGATAAATTGATGAAAATGATAAAAGTGTCATTTCGGGCAAGTGGAACCAGGCAAAAGGAACCAGTGATGAATACGTATTTTCATTTTTGAAATTAAATTTTCATGTTATTTTATTATAGATGGTGTACAAATATGTTAGGAAAAGTGATCGAGGTAGGGGAACAAAATTTGACACACAGCCCTGAAGATATAAGACCTCTCCCAGAAAACAAAATGATTTCGAAAAAATCACACTTTTGAATCGAACTCAAAAATCAGAAGTGCTAACTCGTACACCAGTGAAGAACCGAATTAAAATGAATGCTCTGAAGAGAGAACTAGCGGCGAAACGTAAGCTGGAAAAGGCAGAGAAGGAAGCAGCAGCACTAGCAGAAAATAATTAACTTCCAAAGGGAAAGAAAAATCCAACGAAAAAAAAACTGACCAAGGAGAACTTGCCTCCAAAGCAAAAGAAGAGAACTGCCGCTAAATAAAATGAGACCAAACCTCCAGAACCAAAAATAAGAAAAAAAAAAATTTTCCCAAAGAAACTGGAAGAACCCTCAAAAGAAAATGACGTCCCCTGCTTGATTTGTAATTCAATGACGTCTTCATCCAGAGAAACATGGTTACAATGTAATATGTGCCAAAACTGGGCACATGAAGCGTGCACTAGTTATGATGGTGTAGGATTTTATGTATGCGACTTCTGTATTAATGATAACTGAAATAATAAAGTTTTTTCAACATTTTGAGCAGCGAAAATTGATTTTTTAGATGTGGTTCCTTTTGCCCAAAGCTTAGGTTCCTTTTGCCCGGGCATTTTTGAAACTCCCAAAAAAAGGTACTTTTGTAAAATCGAATTTTCAGTAATTTAAAACAATCTAATTTTGAATCCGTAATAACCAAATTGTAGCTAAATGCTTGCTCTATCCAACGATGCATTCAAAAGTTAGATTGGGTGAATAGAAAATTTTTTGCAGCGCTACAAAGTTACGTGGTTCCACTTGCCCTAGTCTCCCCTACAATTTACCACATTTTATTAAAACCACATAACATTTTTTTGATGAGTGAATTTTCTCGATTTTTTCATGTTTTAAAATTTTTTGGATTTATTTGGTCTCATCGAAATAAAAACTTTGCACTTCATGAAAAATTTCCTAAAAATGATTTTTTTTTTCAAAAATTTTCTGGTAGGATTTGATTTTTTAAATGATGATAAGTTAAATTTCATGGATAATTGAGGAATAGAAAGAGATATGAAATTTTTACTACATTGTTTGGGATATGTGGTTAATTTTCGTGCTACCTTTTTCCCTCTCCCCTCTTAACTCAATTTTCGAGAAAAATTAAAAAAAGAATCACCGTATTCAACCTATTCCTAGTTCTAAAAATTATTTGTTTTCTTGTAAAATTAATTCAACAATTTTTTGTTCAACGCTTCAAATTTGAAAAAAATTATCGAAATGAAAGATCTTCAAGGTTACCTACTCCAAATTGATAAAAAATTGAAAAAAATCGTCGAAAATTTGAAAATCTCAAAACTACCTGCTCTGAGAAGTCTATTTCATGAGGATATGATTTTAAGAAAATTTAAATATTTATCATACAAAATGAAAATTAAATTTTTCCTCTTTTAGTATTTAAAGAGGAGGGGGTATTAATTCTTTTCAGACTTATTTCCAACTAATTGAAGTACATTTTTTCAATTTTTGTTTTAATTTTTCTTTCAATTTTTTGGTATGAGATAATATAATATAGTAGGTAAGACCTGCTTATAAACATTTTTCCAGATCTAAACGTTTATAACAAAAAATTTCCAATCTTGAAAAATTTTTAATTTTAACAATTTACCAATTGTTTTGGAATTTGAGATCCTTTACTCGTAAGAAAACTTTTTCCTAGTTTTCTTTTTTGAAGGTCCCTCCTTTTCTAAAAAGTCTCTGTTTTGTAAGGCTCCTACTGAAAATAATTTCAGAATTTGAGGGGAAGACGGGATCAGACCGAGATTTTTGTAATACCCAAGTAAAATTATTGCTCACATATGTCAGCCTGAATATAGAAACCACCCTTAGGAGTAAAAAAATTGGTTTTCGAGTTGATACTGATTTGAACCTTTCAGAAAGGAGTACAAGGAAGAACCTCAACTCAAAATCAATTTTTGACCCCTAAGGATGGTTTCTAACTCAGGCTCACATATCAATTCACAACTCTTGCTTGAAAAAATTTTCAGTAGGAACTTTACGAATCGAGATATAGGAAATTGAAAAAAAAAATGCAACGATCTGTCAAAAAAATGATTTTTTTTCAACATAGCTTTTCGATTTTTCAGACGACTTTTTGAAATGAATGCCCTACTGCAAACAGTGTTTCTTTTTTTAATCCATTAAACATTCCGAAATCTTACCAAAAATGTACTCGAGCCGGTGAATTTACTCAATCGAAATAATTCGACACAATCTCAAGGTCACCGCGGCACCGATATCTTCGCTGAAATCCCTTTGAAAAAATTCCCTTTATAAAAATTTCACCCAAAACACTAAACGTTTATTTGAAAACGAAAACTCCTTAAACCCAAAGAAACCTAAGCAGATGGAAAAATTTCACCGGCAGGTCTTCTCGAATACGACCAATTCACTGAGCAGTTTAATTTGACCAAAGCCTTCTTAAATTGTAGACTGCAACAAAAGCACTAACATCATTCTAGGTACTCGTCTACAAAACACTTTCACGACGATTAACATTTTCCAATGATATGTTCCGCAGCAAAACGAGCGAAAAAAATTACACTCTATAAGCCTCTCTAATCCGCGACCGAAGTATTAAAAGAATTAAAATACAAGCGAAAGACCTTAATTAAAAAGCACCGAACGAGATTTTCTTCGAGATATTTGTAATTTGCTAACGCTTTTTGTTAGAAATTAAATTTTCATCTGCTACAGGCTAAACAGTTTTGATGCAATTACTTAAAAACATGATAAAATAGTGTCAAAATTTCGAGCGACACATTGTAGTTGTACTCGAGTTCGATGTAAAGAAGCTGGCAGCGAAGTTGAAGAAAACCCATCCCGGGCGAAATTTTCACTTTGGAAAATTTTCAACATGGTAAATGAAAATAACGTGTTTTAAAAAGGTAAATTTCTTAATTGAACATTACAGGAAGCCGTTTACGAAATATAATTACATTTCGCTGCCAACATCAAACATCATTTTAATTTTAACTGTGTAACGAAGTTGGTTTATTTGATTACAATCGCATTACGTGCGCGAACGAAGAGTGAAACGAGTTCAAAGTACGGTGAAATCCCTTACTCGTTGTGGGCGAATGAGTTACCCCCATTCGATGGTACCATGGCGGTTGGTCAACTTTTTAATAACACTTCTGCCGAAATTTCACCTAACACGTGAGCCTCTCGTATACGCGCAGACGAAAAAATATGACGGTTTATCGAAATCCTTGTAATGAGGGCCGGATTAACCGAGTAACGTTTATGGATTATGTTAAATCAAATACCACCGCTCCACGAATTGTTCTCGAATAGAAAATGGAAATCCCGCAATTTATTCTCATTCAAATACCAACAACGATAACATATCGTAGAACGCTAAATATACACAGTTTTATGCGTGTAGATACAGATACCCTTGGGCCCCTTCGCTCCGGCGCGGCTGTATCCCAAAACTCCCACCGTGACGCTCCGGCGCAACACACAATACGTGTTGAAAGTTTTGACGAAATGTCGCCGCTTAATTTCTGCCACTATTTTCTTGTATTGTTACCCTCTTATAACAAGTGCAAAATGGTGTTTGTATAAAACTGAAAGCTTCTACGGAGCGATGTCACCGTAATATATGCAGCCTAAGGCAGTCCGCAATCAAGATGCCTATGTTTGGCTCACATTATCGCAATCGTATTCCAATATATTTCGATAGGTATCGGTAACAATAGATAATATTCAAACTTGGCGTCAATAACGAGCATCGACTTTAATATCGAAATTAAATTCGCGTCTATTTTCCTCGCAGCATTTTCGCATGTACGTGGAAATTAAACTGCGTGTTCGACGTGATTTTTAAATTATACCGGCGATGGAAATATAAAATAAAATACCCTACACAACGTTACCAATAAAATAAACCAAAACGACGAAGAAAGCATTTAGACATAAGTACAGAAAAAATTCCCATCCGAGATTTTTTTGGCTTAATTGATTCAGGATACTATAAAAAAAAAACTTGGTAAGACTTACTAGCCCTCAAAGGTAACCGAAGACCCCGAGGGGGTCTGAGAGTAGTCGAACCCCTCCAAAATGAGTTTTTTACTTATATGTACCTCGACGAAAACGCCATTCGGGAGGTGAGTTGATTCCCAATTGAGGTACCTACAAATTGAGAACTTTTGGCTTAAAATTTATCCCAAATTTTTTTCTCAGCGATCAACTCCAATTTTTTGAATTATTTTTAACTCTTAATTTTTTCCTCAAGTATTTTCAACACCAAAATTTTTTGGGTGCCATTCAACTGCACGACAGAAATAATGGTTTGCACAACAGAAAAAATGGAAATAACGACGACATTATATAACAAGCGACGAAACAAATTAATCCATGGGAAAAAAAGGGAATAAACGACAGTAAATAAAACGCATGTCAAAAAAATGTATTTGGGTGACAAAACAAAATAATCACCGGAAAAATAATTGAAAACACAGGGAAAAAAATATTAAACGACAACTTGTGAACGACAATTAAAATATTTCTAAAGGCTCTGGTGTGATTTGGGGGTCATTTGGCCCTTGGTAGGACTTTGACAAAATTTTTATGCCATTCGACTTGCCTATGTAGGAGATGATTTTAGAGCGCAAAAACGAATTTTTACCACACCCCCCGGGGGCGGGGGCCTCAAAATACGTGATTTTCACGCTAAAAATTCTATCTCCGCGAGTTTTCAACCGATTTTTTTCAAACTTGGCACGTAGGCAGAGGTACTTGAGGGGAGTACCCCGAAATTTTTTAAGATTTTTTCAACCACTACATTGGCCTTAAATTTGACCTTGAAAGTTTAAAATCGCCCTCGGGGCACCGTTTTGGCGGGTGGTATAAAGAAAAAATTATTTTCATGTTTCTCACTCTATTTTACACTACTTAGGATTTTTTTCAGATTTTTTTGAGCGGTGGCCTATGCGTGACGTTCAAAAAACCGAAAAATCGGTCGTTTTATCTAGTACTTGAGAAATACACTTTGAAAAAAGACAAACATGTTAATCGCAATTTTATAGCTAGAAAAGCTTCTATATGATGTCCAGAGTCTTTGATAAATTCGTATCACCCCAGCCCCTATTGCTTTTTGAGAGGGGGTGGACCCCTTATGGAAGAAAAAATTGTTTTGCACCGATTTCGCTCAAATTCACGTAAATGGTTCTGTAGGTGTAGAAGTACTCCCTAAATTTTTTTAGCCCCTCTCGACCTCAGGGGGCTGAGCCATCGCTTCCCAAAGTTGGGCATTTTTGGTTAAAATGACAAAAATCGAGTTTTCGACTATAAAACCGCTCCAAAATTCTAATTTTGGAAAACTTGGTATTTTCTGTGCACATTTTGAGGTGACGAATCCGACTAGCCCATCAAATTTTTCATTCAAATGGTTTACACCCCCTCCCCACCGCGGCCCTTTTGAAAGTGTATAGATCGTGGGTTTTTCAGCAAAAAGTGACCTCGTAATATTTGTTTACGAAATTCAGCTCGCGACACATCAGGGGGCTAGTGGAAATGTATCTACCTAACTTAAATTTTCAATTAGGTGAATGAAAAATATTCAGATACCAAACCTCTCCTCCAAACCGCGGGAGCCTAAAATTTTTTGGTGAATATTTCTATGTAATTTTTCAAAAACTGCTCAGATTTGAGAAATAATGGCTCAGCCCCCTGATGTGTCGGGAGCTGATGATTGTAAACAAATATTTTTGTAATAAGTTGACATGTAAAGTTGACCAAAATAGATGCGAAAAAAAATCATTTTTTAAAACGGGCTCCCTCACTTCACCCTCCCCCCCCCCAGAAAAAAGAACGAGGGGTAGGTGCGGTGCGTTTCTACCACACACTCGAGACATCATATTGAACATTTTGAATCAAAAATTTTTCACTTTCTCGCGAAATGTCATTTTTGGGTCACCTATGTAACGAAGACATTTTTTTCTGAAAAACCCACAATCTGTACACTTTCAAACGGGCCGTGATGGGGAGGGGTGTATACCATTTGAATGAAAAATTTGATGGGCTAGTCGGATTCGTCACCTCAAAATGTGCACAGAAAATACCAAGTTTTCCAAAATTAGAATTTTGTAGCGGTTTTATAGTCGAAAAACTCGATTTTTTGTCATTTTAACCAAAAATGTCCAACTTTGGAAAGCGATGGCTCAGCCCCCTGAGGTCGAGGGGGCTAAAAATTTTTAGGGAGTACTTCTACACCTACAGAACCATTTACGTGAATTTGAGCGAAATCGGTGCAAAACAATTTTTTCTTCCATAAGGGGTCCACCCCCCCCCCTCTCAAAAAGCAATAGGGGCTGGGGTGATACGAATTTATCAAAGACTCTGGACATCATATAGAAGCTTTTCTAGCTATAAAATTGCGATTAACATGTTTGTCTTTTTTCAAAGTGTATTTCTCAAGTACTAGATAAAACGACCGATTTTTCGGTTTTTTGAACGTCACGCATAGGCCACCGCTCAAAAAAATCTGAAAAAAATCCTAAGTAGTGTAAAATAGAGTGAGAAACATAAAAATAATATTTTCTTTATACCACCCGCCAAAACGGTGCCCCGAGGACGATTTTAAACTTTCAAGGTCAAATTTAAGGCCAATGTAGTAGTTGAAAAAATCTGAAAAAATTTCGGGGTACTCCCCTCAAGTACCTCTGCCTACGTGCCAAGTTTGAAAAAAATCGGTTGAAAACTCGCGGAGATAGAATTTTTAGCGTGAAAATCACGTATTTTGAGGCCCCCGCCCCCGGGGGGTGTGGTAAAAATTCGTTTTTGCGCTCTAAAATCATCTTCTGCATAGGCAAGTCGAATGGCATAAAAATTTTGTCAAAGTCCCATCAAGGGCCAAATGACTCCCAAATCACACCAGAGCCTTTGATGATACATTATTTCATTTCAAAACATATACCCATCGAATTGACGCAAACCATTTTGACCATCATAAACTCCAGGTTGTTCACATCTCACATTCAAAAAAAAAGGCCTAAATTGAAGCAATTACCAACTTAATAGTAGGTTCTCAATTTCATAAAAAAACACATCCGCTCGACTGAGCTGTAAAAAGCAATTTTATGATTGATTCGTGTTCTAGACATTACAACAAACAAATTTAGCCCAGATGCCTTTTTTTACCCCTCCCCCTTTTCCATAGGGTCCACCCCCCTTCTTAAAAAAGCCTGTAGCGCTCCTACTATGGGTTCTAGTGAAAAAAATTTCCCACAAAAGTTGTCCCTCAACATCTCAGCTACAAATTACTTTCTATAGAAAATCCAATTTGGGGCCACCGGTGCCCCTCAAATTTGAAAAAAGTATTTCAAAAAATTATAAAAATCACGTTTTTTTCATTTTTACCGAAAAGTTTCTAAAATTAGTAAAATTTGTAAATAACCAAAAGTATCCAGAATTAAACTTCCTATTCAGTGAGTTATATCACGACTATTTTCGTCCCGCTCCCCGTTACATACAGCCCCCCTCACACATCAAAAATTTCGGTCTTCTAGAAAAATTTTCCAGCAAAAATATATTCTTTACCACGTAATTTACAATTTCGGTCATTATAAAAATTATTTTTTGAGCAATCCCTACCCCTTAAATTCGAAAAATATCCCTCAAAAATACATAAAAATACGCTTTTTCACGCTTCCAATGCAAAGCTTTGAAGATAATTATGTAGACAGAAATTAGATATATTCATTAGTTGCTTCTTCCTACAAAACTGGAAATTAAAAATTACGATTTTTAGACACTTTCCCCTCAATTTCTGTCCACATAATTATCTTCAAAAAAAATTATTACAATGAATAGACAGTGTCTATTCATTGTAATAATTTTTCTCTCGCCTTAACCATGTATTACGTTCGCGTATACGTTTATTCTCGCCTCTCTTTTTTTCATGTACATTTTTTTTGTTGTTAATTATTTTCTATAATAATGTAAATACAGTCCACTGCCTTTTTTAATACGTTTAATCGTTTTATTTCGCGTATTATTTCGCCGTCAAGCATTTGGTACTTTCCACATCATACAGGGCAGGAAAACAATTTTCAATAACTCACGTCCACACTCCACAGGCTTCACTTGACGTTTCTATGATTCAAATTAATTATATGTACTTGCACTTAATTCATTCATCGTTTTGTTAACCGATTTGAGGTTGATGATACTTGGTGAAAATACGAAAAAAATGAACTTCGCAATGGCTCTTCAATTTCACTTGCAAACAAACTCAGATCAATTTTAATCACACTCCATTAAGCTTTAAACCCCTGGAGCACTTCCTTTGAAAAACCTAATCCTCCTTAACACAACGAGAAAACACCCACTTAATCAAATTCTCATCGCAACCGACCCGGTACTTCACGCGTTACAAAAATAAAACTAAACCGCTCGCGTAAAAACTCGAAAAAGTTGTTTTGCTTCGAAAAAATATTCCAATTCGCCAACATTTCGCGACGAGAATCAAACACGAAGACGCGGAGACGTTTAAAAGGCTAGAATGAAAAACGACGAAATGAGAAAAACTCGAGCAAAAAATACTTCTCAGACAAAAACTACTGGTAAACTTGAAACGTACACCGACCACCCTTGAGACATCAAACACGAAAAAGCTCGAAAAAAAACTCGCTAACCGCTAGCCAACATTCGCTCGGGGAAAATTTAGCGATGCCAAGTTTACAATTTTGAAATACAAGAAGTACCTAATAGTCGTTTTCCAACATGAGATAATCTTTTTGCATTTCGTTTGGACTGGCTTGATTATTTGACAGGTTCATTTAATATATATATGGTATTAACGTCGTCTCTGTATCATTTTCCTCCTATACCTAATTATTTTCAGACGTATAATCCTCGCGATATGTCATAAGTGCCATTTATATGCTTCCAAGGGGATGTCAATACGCACGTGGGAACCACCTAAATTGAAAGAACGAGCAATATATTTGACATAGACGTAACTTCGGAGTGTATTTGAAACAATCTTGGCTTGAAAAATGAAATTATGAAAATTTTACGATAGGAAAAGTGCGACGAATTTTAATCCCATTTTTCCTCTCCTTGCTTCGTCGTTTGGTTGATTTTATTCGTAACGTCGTGTTGGGTACTTTTTTTACACGAGTACTTTATGCATCGACGGTATCATTTAAATATCACGTCGAACATACGGTTTAATTTCCACGTACACGCGAAAATGCTGAGAGGAGAATAGACGTGAATTTAATTTCGATATTAAAGCCGATGCTTGATATTGACGCCAAGTTTGAATATCATCGATTGTTAGTCCAGTGCAATTAGACAAAAAATGGCAAGGTATGGAAAAAATTCCCATACAAGATTTTTTGACCTAATTAATTCAGGCTACTTTACCAAACCACATAATAAGACTTCCTGACCCTCAGAGGTCGCCGGAGACCCCTGAGGGGGGGATGAACCCTCAAAATGTTTTTTTTACTTATAACTCGACGATTGCTACAAACGTGAACTAAGCCCACAAAAAAATCATTATAGGTACAGGAAGATAGTCGTAGTGACACTGTTACTTTAAAATTGTAGAACATTTTGGTTTGTGGGATTCGATTCCGTGCAGTATTTCGAGTCGAAAAAGCTATTCTTAATTTTTTCGTGCCCACGGGTGGAGGAGGGAGTGAGTCAAAGATGATTTATTCGTGTTCAGTAGATCAAAATACCCCGATAAACACTTTTTTCACGATCGTTTTACTTGAAGTCTCGAAATTCACGTTTTTTGTCATGAAAAATCAGTGAAAAAGGCGAATTTTGAAACTTAAATCAAAACTATTGCGAAAAGGGTGTTTATCGGGATATTTTGTCCTGCTGAACACGAATATGGAATTGGTTTTCTTAATTTGATTATTTCTTTCTGTATAAAACGCTGAAAATTTACGTTGAAGGTCAAAACAGCTCTAAACACACTCTGGAACCAAATTTACATATTTTTTTTCCTCTGTAAAATCTGTTTGAACTATATTGATCAAAGGGTATGGCCGGATAAGGGGTGAATTTGGCCCCAGGCGCGTTTGGGCTCCCAAACATCTCAAAGAATTAACTAAGTATAACACTACTCAAAATTGAAATAATATCTTCAAGTTCTTCATTAAAAAAAATTTTTGTCAAAAAAATTCAAAAGAAATTTTTATTGAAAATTTTTATTTGTAAAATTGAGGTATATCATTCCTACGTTGTGTAGTGTTATAGTTGGTTAACTACAAATCCCACCTCCCTATCTCATTTAGTCGCAAAGATAGAAATTTTTAAATTTGAAAAATCAAAAAAGTGGCGTTTTTCTTGGGGTTTTCTCCAAATTAAACACTATTAACTTTTTATTCGAGCAAGATAGAGGAGTGGGATTTGCTCCATTGGAAATATCATAGTTTTACCGACTTTTCCATTTATGGAAAAGTCGAGTACTAAATTGTTCATCATGGTTGAAATGGACGTCGGGACCAACTTTTCTTCACGTTTTAGGACCTTCTGAACACGATAGGACGTGTGAGAAAAAACGAGGTTTCCTTATATATAGGTAGCAATATCCGTACATGTGAGCCACTTTGTGGGTTATTTCTACATACAAAGTGAGCCACCGTACTTCTCAGCCATGGCTGAGATTGAATGGGTTAATTCTACATACAAAGTGAGCCACCTGTTTTCAAAACTTCCACCAGAGTGCGCACCACTTAAAAATTGAGTCGCGAGGATGAACGTAGGCTCATTTTTTAAGTGGTGATGAGTAGAATAAGGAAAACAGGTCGAATTTTTTTTACCAGTACCAAATTTGGTTATGCACAATGTTAAATTTACCCCATCATTTTTTTGTCATTTTATCAACTTGAACAAAAATTTTTGACACCAAAAATTCTAATTTAAGCCAGGCTTTTTTGTAACAGAAAAACTTTTCCAAAATTTGCAATGGCTTGCAAAATTTTGCAATTTTTCTTCAAAAATTTTGTTGTAGGAGTCTCATTTTTTTCGCCAAGGTGGAGTTTGTGTAGCTAAGCACGAATCTGCAATTAGAATTTTGATAAGTCAATTAGGAAAAGAATAAGAAAAGATTTCAAATTTTGAAAAATTTTAAAAAATTTTGAGTATATATAGAAAGTGGCTGACAACCTACGGTCGCGTGCAATTATATATATATATATACAGGCATGCTGCAGCCTTACGAGACCCGTTTTGGATATCTTACTATCCTTATTAGGCCCGTTTTTACCTTGCGAGGCCCGAAATCGGGTCTCGCAACGTTATGCCATATAAAGTGGTTTTTCATGATGTATGCATACTCAGGAGTCTGTAGGCAGAGGGTCTCGCAAGGTCGTTTGTATATCTTTGTATATAATTTACCTCGCCTCTCTGCACACAGCAACATTTGGAAACTTCAACCATGCGCCATTCAAATACGAATCAAGCTAAAGGGATGGCGCTTACACAGTGAAATTCGTCTCAATTTCTATTATTTTTTCCGCTCCACACATCGGCGGTATTACCCGACCCTTCATTTATGCCGATTTTTAAAAATTCGGGCCTCACAGTGCCTGTATTATCTCCTTTTGCAAAACGGGTCTCGCAAGGTTAGTATGATCCATATATATATAGGTAGTAATATCCGTACATGTGAGCCACTTTGTGGGTTATTTCTACATACATAGTGAGCCACCGTACTTCTCAGCCATGGCTGAGATTGAATGGGTTAATTCTACATACAAAGTGAGCCACCTGTTTTCAAAACTTCCACCAGAGTGCGCATCACTTAGAAATTGAGTCGCGAGGACGAACGCAGGCTCATTTTTTAATTGGTGATGAGTAGAATGAGGTGCACTGGTCGGAATTTTTTTACCTGTGCCAAATTTGGTTATGCACAGTTTTAAATTTAGCCCATCATTTTTTTGTCATTTTATTAATGAAAACGAAAACTTTTGGCACCAAAAATTTTTATTTTCATCAGGCTTTTTTGTAACAGAAAAACTTTTCCAAAATTTGCAATGGCTTTGAAAATTTTGCAATTTTTTTTCAAAAATTTTGTTGTAGGAGTCTCATTTTTTTTGCTAAGGTGGATTTTGTGTAGCTGAGAAAGAATCTATAATCAGAATTTTGATTGGTCAACTAGGAAAGGAATGAGAAAAGATTAAAAATTTTGAAAATTTTTGAAAATTTTTGAGTATATATAGAATTTGGCTCACAACCTACGGTCACGTGCAATTATATATATATATATATATATATGGACCAACATAACCTCGACGTCACCTTTTATAAACAGTACCTTTTCGTCACCACCTTTAAATATGCTTCTGTTGGTTTCTACACATCGTATTTAAAACCAGCATAGTTTTTATAGTATTATAACGTCTTTGCTGCATTCAATTCAAATGAATATGCAGGTGGCCTAAATCAATGATCGATAGTAGAACAAAGGATTTTAAAATTTATATATAGTAGGTATATACATACCCTCTACGTCACCACAAAAAAAAGATCGCGACCTCATGTGCATTGTGAAAAACTCAGTTTTAAGCCAGTATACACAGGGAGACGTCTGCGTAACCACCAGACACCTCTGTCACCTTCGTTTTGGGTTAAAAAGAGTAGTTTTAACTTGATATACACAGGGAAACGCCTTCGTCACCGGCAAAACGCCTTCGTCACCGATTTCGGTGACGGAAAGGATACTTGCCTATATAAATGGTGACGAAGAGGTACTGTTGGCATATATATATATATACAGGCATATTGCAGCGTTGCGAGACCCGTTTTGGATATATCGCTATCCTTATTAGGCCCGATTTTACCTTGTGAGGCCCGAAATCGGGTCTCGCAACGTCATGCCATATAAAGTGGTTTTTCATAATGTATGCATACTCAGGAGTCTGTAGGCAGAGGGTCTCGCAAGGTCGTTTGTATATCTTTATATACAAATTACCTCGCCTCTCTGCACACAGCAAAACTTAAAAACTTTAACCATGCGCCATTCTTAGGCATAAAGAGATGGAAATATGACGCTAGCGCCATTAGACTCGCCTCATTTTCTACTATTTTTTTGGTTACACACACTGGCATTTTTACCTGACCCTTTATTTATGCCTATTTTTAAAGTATTGGGCCTCACAGTGTCTGTATGATCTCTTTTTGCAAAGCGGGTCTCGCAAGGTTAGTATGATCCATATATATATATATACACACAAATCTATCAAGGTGAGATCCGATAGAAATTTGGGTAACCTGAGATCCACCTTCTGAGTTGCATATTCTGAAGTATTTAGGAGAGGTTAAATTGCTATTTTGCTGCTGTTAAATCATGGTGACCATAGAGGGGTAAAAAATGTTGACTTTTTTTTTTGAATATAAAC
>JAVBJF010000979.1:0-25972 GCA_033439095.1 Pseudococcus viburni
AGTGGTATAATTTCGAAAAAAAGGTATGTCATTTTTGGATAAATAAGGTACCTGAGAATTATTTTTTGAAAATTTTGCCTAGTCTATTCACTTTGAGATGGCAACCTCTTAAAGCGTCAAATTTCTCTTTGCTAACCACTTAAATTTATTTTCAATCAATTTTTTTTTTGAAAATCAAGACACTTCCACACCTCAGACAATCGTGACGTTTCCAAATTTTGTTAGAAATTTTTCATTTTGTATGAGAAATATTATCCTAGACGAAAAATCAGAACCGAAATGAAGAAAACTTAGGCTGAAGTGCATTTATATTCATTATTATTCAAGATCTTCAATTAATAAAAATATAAAATTGTCATGATTGTTATCTGGAGTGTAGAGGTACCTTTTAGTGTAGAAAGAAAAATTTACTGAAAATGAATATAGTTGGTTAGCAAAGAAAAATTTGATGCTTTAAGAGGTTGCCTTCTCAAAATAAATAGACTATAGAGTACTTCATAGGTAAGGAGAGCCTCAAAATATTGAGTCAAATTTTTGGAAAAGGAAAAGTTTAGGAGCGGAGCTTTAAATTTTTTGCTGTGAAAATCCCTTATTTATTCCGACATTTATACCCAAGTTTGAAGAAAATCGGTCGAATCAATCCTGAGACCTTTTTAATTATTACTTATAGTATAGTCGAATTACTGCAAAAAAAGGCTTCCGCTCGCACCAAATGTAAAAAGCAATTTGACGACTGATTCTTAATCTAGAACGTATTTAGAAAAAAATAAGCTTGGGTGCCGTTTTTTCCAGCCCCTCCCCTTCCGAGGGTCCACCCCCCTTTCTTGAAAATGCGTGTATCTCCCCTATTATTGGCTATGTAAAAAAATGTTTCAAGTAAAAGTTCTTCATTGAAGTCTTCTCTACATTTTTGGTTATTACAAAAATTTCATTTGGAGCAACCCTTACGCCTCAAATTTCAAAAAAGTACTTTCAGAAATACTCAAAATAGAATTTTTCTCATTTATTATAAGAAATATCGAAGATAGCGCGAAATGTGTAATAACAACAAGTATTCAGAATAAAATTTTACATCTAGAAAGTTCATCGCAATACCCCATCCCTCAATCCCAAGGATCCACCCCCTCCCCCTTTTCCAAAAAATCGACTTTGTCCAATGGCAAAGTGCGTTTTTTGGCCATAAATGGAAAATTATGCAAGATGCATGAATTTTCGTACGGTGAACAAGGATACCATGAGAAATTTTTCGATCCTGGGAGGCCATTGCCAAACCCCATACACTGAGAAAAATGGAGAATGAAAAATGAATAGAAAGTGTTGCAAAAAATTATAAATTTTATTCAAAAAAAATAATTTTTATCCAAAAATAATAAATTTTATCAAAAAAAAATAAAGTTTATCCAAAAAAAATAATAACGGGGCACCATTCGCAAATTTAGCAATTTTTATAAAAAAAAAAATAAAATTTATCACGAAATTTGGTAAAGTTTATTGCATAGAAAATAAAGTTTGTCAATTTTGCGATAAATATTATTATTTTTACTAGTTTTGTGAATGGTGCCTCTTTATTATTACGTTTAATAAAATTTATTTATTATTTTTTTGAGTGTAGGAGAGGCAGAGTAGGTTCAGCCCTCTTCTCCATTTTACTTAATTGGGCTATCGGATCTTTTTTGGTGTCATTTATGTATCATTGAATCCAGCTAAAATCAAAAATGTCATTACTGTCAAGATTTGAGGGAAAAAAGCACCTCTAATTTGAAACTTTTCTACTCAAATTTTCGCATTTTTCCTCAAAAATGCTTAAAAACTACTCTTTTTTTCAACTTCGTTCAACCAAATCTCAACATATATGGCAATAATTGTTTTTTTTTTTGTTGAAATATTACCCCCTTTCTTACATAGGTTCATCCTTTCTCATTCACTAGTTTTAATTGCAAAATCGAAATGGAATCAGCTTCTTCGAAAACATTGATTTGAATATGCGTATCGATTTTCTGTCAAAATATTACCTTTCTCTTTCGTCGATGTAGTCACCCCTTCGCTCTTCCACGTGACTTGAATGAAAATTTATTCACTTATTTGGATTGATTTGGATTTACGAACACCAGAAAATTATTTGGTGATTTACTTCTCGATTACGTGATAAAAAAAGGCAATAAACTACAATTTCAATTTCAAAGTAATCAAAATTGTGTAAAATACTAGTCAAAAATGACCCTCTATTCCCCTCCAGAGATGGTTTGCGGGGTGTCTCAGGATCTGTGTTTATTGCTTTCGACCTGTAGTATTGAGAAATCGTTTAAAAAACTTCGATCGATGAATATTATCTCGTATACATTATAGTGATTTCTGGATAAAAATGTGAAAAAATGGTGTAATTTCAGCAAACTTGGACCCAGGAAGTTGAAAAAATGTAATTTTAAGTATTTTTGAGGAAAAATACGAAAATTTGTGTAGAAAAATTTCAAATTTGAGGGGCTTCTTTTCCTCGAATCTTGACAGTAATGGCATTTTTGATTTTAGCGGGATTCAATGATACAGAAATGACACCAACAAAGATCCGATAGCCCAATTAACGTAAAATGGGGAAGGGGCTGAACCTTCCCTGCCTCTCCTATGGGGTTTGGCAATGTCCTCCCAGGATCGAAAAATTTTTCATGGTATCCTTGTTCATCGTACAAAACTTCATACCTCTCGCATAATTTTCCATTTATGGCCAAAAAACGCACTTTGCCATTGGACAAAGTCGATTTTTTGGAAAAGGGGGAGAGGGTGGATCCTTGGGATTGAGGGATGGGATATTGCGATGAACTTTCTAGATGTAAAATTTTATTCTGAATACTTGTTGTTATTACACATTTCGCGCTATCTTCGATATTTCTTATAATAAATGAGAAAAATTCTATTTTGAGTATTTCTGAAAGTACTTTTTTGAAATTTGAGGCGTAAGGGTTGCTCCAAATGAAATTTTTGTAATAACCAAAAATGTAGAGAAGACTTCAATGAAGAACTTTTACTTGAAACATTTTTTTACATAGCCAATAATAGGGGAGATACACGCATTTTCAAGAAAGGGGGGTGGACCCTCGGAAGAGGAGGGGCTAGAAAAAATGGCACCCAAGCTTATTTTTTTCTAAATATATTCAAGATTAAGAATCAGTCGTCAAATTGCCTGTAAGTATCATTCCAAGATCGTTCGGGGGCCGATTTACCATTCTTACCTGGACGTCGGACATGACCTTTCAATTTTACATTTTTTGATTTGAGGAAATATGCTATAAAAGAGCAGAAATTTTTTTGTTTGTTAAAATTGCAATTTTAAAAAAATATTCCATTAAAAAATAGCAGAAGAGGTAGAGTCGAAAAAATTATGAAAGAGGGCTGAAAAATTAATTTTCAATTATATATTAATGTGGGTATGTTCAATGTACTGTAGATGTGTATGTATATTGTATACTGGTATACACTAGTAGTCACTACTAGAAAGATGACGTTTCACGATATCATAGATTTCGCTCATGTTGAATATGGTTGTTCTTCGAAATGTAGGTTTCGACCTGATGTCGAGGCGTTGGAAGGCTGGTGATGTCCATGTTGGCATTTGACTTTCAGTGATAGGTTTCAAACGTCTGCCAGTATCAAACAAACACCTGATCAGTTCGTACATTTTCGAATTCGTATCCCTTTTATTGGCACGTTCGTCCGAAAATGTGTGATTATCACTGATTAAATATTTATATCGATTCTGATGGTGGTATTGATTGGCGCGAAATTCCGCATATACGATTTGTTGTGCTAAAAGTGGATAGTCCTGACGCTTGTTGCGTTCATATTTCTCTACGAGTTCCCGCCATATTTGCAATTCTTCATTTCTCAAGGTAGAACCACTAATCTTAAGTGAGTAGAGGAAGTAGATCCAACTTTCACACTTGTAGACTGATCCTGATGTTGCTGTTTCTTTCAAAACTTCGTAGGGTACCGGTCCGTTATACTCCTCAGAGGTCATGTATGCAAGAGTACACAAAGAGCGGTCCAATAATTTCATTCCACATGATTCTCGAAGAATGTTATACATAACTTTATACTTATTTTTTGAAACATACAGATCGGCAAGTAATGATGAAAAAATGTGATTTTCACGACAGAATTTTATATCGAAATCTTTTTTGAAAAATTTCCGCTCCACACTTGGAATATAATCTCTGAAAAAGTTGGCGCAGATGTTGTCTTCCTGGAACCAATAGAACTTGCTGCTTAATGTCTGGTACTTTCCCTTCAATCTGATATGTCTGTCCTTCAGCTGAAAAAATCTACTTCTCCAACCGGGATCCTTCATTTCCTTAGATTCTTCGGAATTCATTGCCAATGATAGCTGACACAACACAATATGAACGATAAAAGCAAACGTTGCTAACCGAAACATTGTTACATCACGTAGTTCAAATACCAAACACTACGAATTATGATACTGAAAAAAATTTCATCGAGCTTCGTTGATCGAATACTTCCCAAACGAACGTGAAATGATGAAATAGTATGTAATTTAGTTCTGGGCGTACGTAACGAAACAAAAACTTAGCCAAGTTCATCATTTAAAAATTTCAATTTCACATCATTCGTGTTTAATTGGAGCAAGATATTGATAGCCGAGCAATTTCATCAATTCGTATTAAAGCAGATATAAGGTTTATACGATATTAAAAGAAGTAAGGCCCGAATATTAAATCATACCTTAAAAGTTAAGCTAACTTCGATGGACTCCTATTGCATTTTCAACCATGGGCGCACCCAGAAATTGTGTAGGGAGGGCTCAGATTTTGAGAAAAAATGGGGAGGGGGTCAAAATTCAATGAAAAAATGAAGTACCTAATCTGTTATTTCAGTGGGGCTGGAGTAGTTGGGATATTTTCACGTCCATTTCACCCGCCCCGCCCATTTGTGATAGGGGGGTGGGAGTGGGGTCAATCGTTTGTGCTAGGTTTGTGCTGGTTTGTGCTGGCATTAGTTTCGTTTGTGCTCATTCCCTTTCCCTGAAAATGAATATAGGTCAGGGTGGGGCGGGTGAAATGGTGCCCCGCCCATTCAAGATAGAGGGTCGGGAGTGAGGTCAATCGTTTGTGCTAGGTTTGTGCTGGTTTGTGCTGGCATTATTTTCGTTTGTGCTCCCTCCCTTTTATGGGCGGGGCAGTTGAAATGATGCCCCGCCCATTCAAGATAGAGGGGTGGGAGTGAGGTCAATCGTTTGTGCTAGGTTTGTGCTGGTTTGTGCTGATATTATTTTCGTTTGTGCTCCCTCCCTTCTGTGGGCGGGGCGTCTGAAATGCTTTCTGAAAAACCTTGAAGATAAAACTTTAAAAAAATTATAACAGTACCAATCGTTTGTGCTACTCACGGAGAGGTTTGTGCTGCTTTTACATTTTGAAAAAATTTACATTCTGACCCTTTTTTTGATTTTCACAGAAGTTCTATACTCTGGGCGGGGCGCTTGAAATGGTGCCCCGCCCATTTGTGATTGAGGGACGAGTGTGGGGTCAATCGATTGTGCTAGGTTTGTGCTCGTTTGTGCTGGCATTATTTTCGTTTGTGCTCGCTTCCTTTCTCTAAAAATGGATATAGGTCAAGGGCGGGGCGCCTGAAATGGTGCTACGTCAATTCAAGATTAAGGGGTGATTGTGAGCTCAATCGATTGTGCTAGGTTTGTGCTCGTTTGTGCTGACAATATTTTCGTTTGTGCTCTCTCCCCTCTATGGGCGGGGCATCTGAAATGGTACCCCGCCCATTCGAGATTGGGGGACGAGTGTGGGGTCAATCGATTGTGCTAGGTTTGTGCTCGTTTGTGCTGACAATATTTTCGTTTGTGCTCTCTCCCTTCTATGAGCGGGGCAATTGAAATGGTGCCCCGCCCATTCAAAATTGTGGGGCGAGTGCGAGGTCAATCGATTGTGCTAGGTTTGTGCTCGTTTGTGCTGGCATTATTTTCGTTTGTGCTCACTCCCTTTCCCTAAAAATGAATACAGGTCATGGGCGGGGCGCCTGAAATGGTGCTACGTCACCTCAAGATTAAGGGGTGAGTATGGGGTCAATCGATTGTGCTAGGTTTGTGCTCGTTTGTGCTGACATTATTTTCGTTTGTGCTCCCGGCCTTCCAAGGTGGAGCGTCAGAAATGCTTTCTGAGAACCCTCGGAAATGAATCTTGATGAAAATGGTTTGCAGTGAGTGGCGAGCATTTTTTTTTCGAAGTCCACTTGATTTTGCACTCTGCATTATTTTCAAACTGGTTTTTTCCATTTTTCAAACTTCAAAATTTTTTCAACGTAACTTTTTCAAGTTTGAAATTTTTTTCTCAAAATTTTTCATACTTTTATATTTTTTCAACGCAACTTTTCAAACTACCTATCAACTTTTATTCCTGTAAATTTTTCCAACTTCAAAACTTCTGAAACGTAAATCGGAGTCTTCTTCAGGAATATTCTGAAAAATACGATTGAAAATTATTTTTAACAACAACATCGAAAATAAAATAATGAAACATACAATAAAGACATTTATTATTTTTTTTTAATTGTATATTTCATTATTTTCAATGTAGTTGTGAAAAATAATTTTCAATTGTATTTTTCAGAATATTCCTGAAGAAGATTCCTATTTACGTAGAAGTGTTGAAGTTTAAAAAATTTAGAGGGAAGATTTTACAGGAGAAAAATTCAGAATTTGAAAATTTACATTGGAAAAATTTAAAGTTCGAAAAATTTACAGAAAAAATTCAGAGTTTGAAAATTTTCGTTGAAAAAAAATGTAGAAGTTTAAAAAATTTTGAGAAAAAAATTTTGGACTTCAAAAATTTGCGTTGAAAAAATTTTGAAGTTTAAAAAATGGAAAAAAACCAGTTTGAAAATAATGCAGAGTGCAAAATCAAGTGGACTTTGAAAAAAAAAATGCTCGCCACTCACTGCAAACCATTTTCATCAAGATTCATTTCCGAGGGTTCTCAGAAAGCATTTCTGATGCTCCACCTTGGAAGGCCGGGAGCACAAACGAAAATAATGTCAGCACAAACGAGCACAAACCTAGCACAATCGATTGACCCCATACTCACCCCTTAATCTTGAGGTGACGTAGCACCATTTCAGGCGCCCCGCCCATGACCTATATTCATTTTTAGGGAAAGGGAGTGAGCACAAACGAAAATAATGCCAGCACAAACGAGCACAAACCTAGCACAATCGATTGACCTCGCACTCGCCCCACAATTTTGAATGGGCGGGGCACCATTTCAATTGCCCCGCCCATAGAAGGGAGAGAGCACAAACGAAAATATTGTCAGCACAAACGAGCACAAACCTAGCACAATCGGTTGACCCCACACCCGTCCCCCAATTTTGAAAGGGCGAAGCACCATTTCAATTGCCCCGCCCCTAGAAGGAAGGGAGCACAAACGAAAATAATGTCAGCACAAACGAGCACAAACTTAGCACAATCGATTGACCCCATACTCACCCCTTAATCTTGAGGTGACGTAGCACCATTTCAGGCGCCCCGCCCATGACCTGTATTCATTTTTAGGGAAAGGGAGTGAGCACAAACGAAAATAATGCCAGCACAAACGAGCACAAACCTAGCACAATCGATTGACCTCGCACTCGCCCCACAATTTTGAATGGGCGGGGCACCATTTCAATTGCCCCGCCCATAGAAGGGAGAGAGCACAAACGAAAATATTGTCAGCACAAACGAGCACAAACCTAGCACAACCGATTGACCTCACACTCGTCCCCCAATCTCGAATGGGCGGGGCACCATTTCAGATGCCCCGCCCATAGAAGGGAGAGAGCACAAACGAAAATATTGTCAGCACAAACGAGCACAAACCTAGCACAATCGATTGAGCCCACAATCACCCCTTAATCTTGAATTGACGTAGCACCATTTCAGGCGCCCCGCCCATGACCTATATTTATTTTTAGAGAAAGGGAGCGAGCACAAACGAAAATAATGCCGGCACAAACGAGCACAAACCTAGCACAATCGATTGACCCCACACTCGTCCCTCAATCACAAATGGGCGGGGCACCATTTCAAGCGCCCCGCCCAGAGTATAGAACTTCTGTGAAAATCAAAAAAAGGGTCAGAATGTAAATTTTTTCAAAATGTAAAAGCAGCACAAACCTCTCCGTGAGTAGCACAAACGATTGGTACTGTTATAATTTTTTTAAAGTTTTATCTTCAAGGTTTTTCAGAAAGCATTTCAGACGCCCCGCCCACAGAAGGGAGGGAGCACAAACGAAAATAATATCAGCACAAACCAGCACAAACCTAGCACAAACGATTGACCTCACTCCCACCCCTCTATCTTGAATGGGCGGGGCATCATTTCAACTGCCCCGCCCATAAAAGGGAGGGAGCACAAACGAAAATAATGCCAGCACAAACCAGCACAAACCTAGCACAAACGATTGACCTCACTCCCGACCCTCTATCTTGAATGGGCGGGGCACCATTTCACCCGCCCCACCCTGACCTATATTCATTTTCAGGGAAAGGGAATGAGCACAAACGAAACTAATGCCAGCACAAACCAGCACAAACCTAGCACAAACGATTGACCCCACTCCCACCCCCCTATCTCAAATGGGCGGAGCGGGTGAAATGGACGTGATATTTTCAGTAGACAAATAATATATAGGTTAGGGTGGATCGAAAAAAAAAAAATCTTGAATTTTGACCAAATTTGGTGGGATGGTTTACTTTGAGTGGGAGACTTCACAAAAAAATTTGAACCCCCGAGGGGCAAGGGGAGGGGAGCAGTAGGTGCTCAAAGTGCACCTGCTTTTGAAAGAAACATTGTTTTTTCCGTTTTTTAGCCAATCAAAATAGTGTGAGAAGTCTTCGTAGGACTTGAAAGATGCGATTTGAGTTTCTACATCTCCCTAAACCATCGCCATCCTTCCCCGATCAAAACTCTGACTGCTACCAGAGGGTTGAAAACTTGCAGGTTACAATATTTCAATAATATGAAATTATCACTAAACTGGAAGGATTTTTTTTTTTTCATCGAGTAAGTGAACAAAATTTTTTTTCAATCACTGAAAGTGAATTTCGAAAAAAACTTGAAAATTTTGAACCAGTGCAGCCAACAACAAATCATAAAATTCCAAACTACAGAATTTATATCGACTTTGAATTGATTATTTTTTCGCCTGAAAATATTATGTATTTTTTTTTCAATCACTGAAAGTATATTTCGAAAATTTTTTTCGAAAATTTTGTATGTCAGTTCAGCCAGTTACAAATCGTGACATGCTACACTATGGAGTTTACGTTGACCTCGAATTAATTTTTTTATCGTTTGAAAAATACACAATAATTTTGTTTTCAATCATCAGAAATGAAAAAAAAATTCTTTGAAAACTTTGTACGCCAGTGCAGCCAGTTGCTAATTGTGATGTTCCGATGTCTTTAAATTCGAAACATACCTAATTCTATTAATTGGGAGAAAAAATTGGTCCAATCACTTGACGAAAAAATAATGGATTCGAGTTCATAATATCAGAATATCACAAATTAAATTTGAAAAAAATTTCGAATCGAAATTTAAGTTTGATTTTTGACATGGATATGTCTTTAGGCCTGGGGGGTAAAATTTTGAAATTGTTACGCTAGAAAATTCTTACGCCTGAAAATGGTTACGCTAGAAAATTCTTACGCCTGAAAATTCTTACGCTTGAAAATTCTTACGGTTACGGTGGATCAAGACATTATGACATTATGTTAGACTTAAAAAAACTTATAAATAAAATTAAATATTATATTTTAACATAATAATTTGCGGATCAAGACATTATGACATTATGTTAGACTTAAAAAAACTTATAAATAAAATTAAATATTATATTTTAACATAATAATTTGCTGATATTATGTTAGACTTGGACGGGTTACGGGTTATGTGTAATGATCACAGTGGATAAAGACATAATGACTTTATGTTGTTACGGTGGATCAAGACATTATGACATTATGTTAGGCTTGAAAAAACTTATAAATATAATTATATATCATATTTCAACATGATAATTTGCTGATAACATGTTAGACTTGGAGAGATTAAAGTCGGTCAAAAAGTCAGTTGAAAAGATAGTTGGAAATCAGAAAGATGGTTGGAAAGCTGTCGAAAAAATGATTGAAAAGTTGAGTTGAAAAGATAGTTGGAAATCAGAAAGATAGTTAGAAAGCAGTTGAAAGGTTGGTTGAAAAGCTGGTCGAAAGGTCAGTCGAAAAGGAAGTCAAAAAGTTGTAGAAAGGTCAGTCGAAAAGTTGATCGGAAATTCGATCGGAAAGTCGATCGGAAAGTCGATCGGAAAGTCGATCGGAAAGTCGGTCAAAAAATCAGAAAAATAGTTGGAAATTCGATCTGAAAGTCGATCGGAAAGTCGATCGGAAAGTCGATCGGAAAGTCAATCTGAAAGTCGGTCAAAAAATCAGAAAAATAGTTGGAAATTCGATCTGAAAGTCAATCGGAAAGTCGATCGGAAAGTCGATCGGAAAGTCGATCGGAAAGTCGATCGGAAAGTCGATCGGAAAGTCGATCGGAAAGTCGATCGGAAAGTCGATCGTCGGAAAGTCGATCAGAAAGTCGATCAGAAAGTCGATCAGAAAGTCGATCAGAAATTCAATCGGAAATAGACGGATTATTATATGGAAAGTTAGAAGGAGCGTTATATGGAGTTTTAAACGGTTACATTTTTAGATTATGACATAATGACATTATGTTAGTCTGGAAGAAGTTAGATGGAAAGTTAGATGGAGCATTATATGGAGCGTTAGACAGTAACTGTAATAAATTGGATGTAAACAGTCGAAAGTATATTTTACAATTAATTAACTAATAGTTCGTTTCATTCAGTAAGAATAAACAAAACATAATCTAACCATGTATATCTCATAAAAACGAGGGAAAGGAGATAGCCGAATATATATTTATTACACTGCTCCCCCTTTAGATAACAAATAATAAGTATTTCTAAAAGTAATAACAATCGCAGCTCGTACTGCTCCCCCTTTAAAAAAAAAAGTGTAATTTTAATAAACATGACGATAATCATATTCATCAGGCAAATCATAGTTGAAACTGTTGTTGGGCAAATCGTAGTCAAGAGAAGTAGAATTTTGTTGAGTGATTTGTTGTACGTTGGCATTTTTCTGGATCCTGGCACGTCCAGTTGAGACACAGGCGCGATCAAAATGACCAACCTTATTGCAGGCATGACATGTAGAGTTGGTGGCTTTGCAACTGGTAATATCGATGTGACGTTTGTTACCGCAGCGTAAGCAATGCTCGGAAGGATTCAAAATAAGCACGTTATCGTTATTGCTCTTATCTTCGACAAAAGAATTGTTCAAAGTTGAACTAGCTGTATTGTTAGAAACAGGATTATTGTTAATGTTATTGTTGTTAGTGTTGTTGTTTGATGAGCTGTTATTTGATAGATTGCGGTTAGCGCTGTTGTTGTTCTTGTTGTTATTGTTGTTGGAATGTTGAAATTGTTTTGATGTTGAGTGTTGGTTAGCGTGCACTTGATAAACTGTTGGGTTGGAGGTTGAATGTTCAAAACCAGATAAGGCAGCTCTTTGTTTTTGAGCTCCTTCGATTGTTAAGGCAGATCTGACAATATCGTTGAGCTTGTCTTCAGGAGATGGATGCAATTCTGATAACTTTTGCAGCATGTCTGGATTTTTTAGACCAATGAGAAATTGATCTCTCAACCTTTCGTCTAAGGTTGAGCCAAATACACACGGTGGTGCGAGTGAGCGTAATCTCGCAACAAATTCGGAAACTGACATTGTTTGGTCTCGAATGCATTGGCCAAATTCACATCGTGCAATAATATAGCTAACTGATTTCGTAGTATGTGATAATAGAAATGAGGTTAACTCACTGTACGTTATGTCTTTCAATTGCTTAGGCTCAAAATGCTCGGCAGCAGTACGATACAACTCTCCTCCAATGGCACGAAGTAAAAGATCACGTTTATGTGACTCATAATCGAGTGAGTCGAGCTGAAGTAACGAAATTTCGAGTTCAAACCTTTGAAAGTAAAATTTCCATGAATCTTTGTCAGGATTGAAAGCTTCAAATCTGAACCCAGCAATACGATCGAGAATGGCTTTTGGAATGGATCGAGGTGTGTCAGTAGACATGATCAGGTACAGGATGGATGAATAGAAATGTTGTCTCGAACTATAGGTAGCATACTCGCGAAGGTAAACAAACTTTCCTCGTCGCCAATGTAATAAATTGGATGTAAACAGTCGAAAGTATATTTTACAATTAATTAACTAATAGTTCGTTTCATTCAGTAAGAATAAACAAAACATAATCTAACCATGTATATCTCATAAAAACGAGGGAAAGGAGATAGCCGAATATATATTTATTACAGTAACATTTTTAAATTAAGACATAATGACATTATGTTAGACTCAAAGAAGTTAGATGGAGCGTAAGATGGAATGTTGGATGGAAAGTTAGACAGAATGTCAGACAGAAAGTTGGGAAAGATTGCCGGAAAATGATTGTCTGAGAGATAGTAGTTGGGAAGATAAGCGCTAGTTTGGTAGAGGCACAGCACTAGAAGCTGAGTAAATGGTGCATCCCTCTCCTTGATGGTAATCAAAAGTGTCTTTAGACCTGTGTAATAGCAGTAACACAGTACCTAAATGAAGCTGCCATACCTTAAGGGCACTGAAAGAAGAACATCCCATGTTGAATATAAGTTGATGAACATCCTGAAGAATTATATTAAATTTGAGAGTATGGTATATCTTACTGACATATCCATGTTCTAAGATTTTTGCTTTAAAGCAAAAAACGCGTTCATTTTGATGTTATTTTTTTAGTTTCTGCCTCGAATCTCTGTCCAAAAAAGTTCATTAGATATTATTTGAATTTTTCGTTAATTCATTCTTGAATTTTAAAAAGGAGGGATTGCCCCACTCCACACAGTGGCAACACTAGTTGTTGGTAACATTGTGTGGATGTATCCGACCTGAGTATAGAAAAATTTCAGGCGGGGCCGGGGAATTGAATCGATTAATCGATGAGAAAAATAATAGATCTTTAGATTAATCAATGAAAAAAAATTGATCCTTTGATTAATCGATTAAAATCGCAGTAGAAATTCGAACAATTTTCTTCGTTGTTTTAGTGCCAGCGCTGCCAACTAAAATTTTGAACATTCCTTAAAAAGGATAAAATCCCCTTGGTCAAAATTCTTTAAAAATTCCTTAACCTTTTTTTTTCACAAATGACATCATTTATAAAATTACCTGCCAGCAAATTCGGAAAAAAATGAAATGAAACGTAAAAATCGAACTATTTTTATTTCAAATTACATCGCATGTCCTTTCTTTATACCTTTTTTTTTTCAATTTTTACAATTTTTTCCCGAAAAAGGCAGGCGAAAATAAAGAGTGCCATTTGGGATAGGGAGGTACATGGCTGTAGGTGAGTTGATTCCCAAAGAAATATTTATGTAAAAACACAGGGGAATTGATTCCCCTTTGTTTTGGAGATGTACGAATTGATTCCCCCTTTTTCAAGAGTGAGTGTGCGAATTGATTCCCATTTCTTTGGCAGGGTATGTATGAATTGATTCTCATTTTATTTTCCAAAAAAGGAATTTTTCAGGAGAGCGAATTAATATGCACAAAACGTTTCTACAACTTAAAATTAGGTTCAGCAAATGTTGGTTTGTTTCAAAATGTGGATTTGGGGCCTACAGAGCAGGTTTCACTCCAATTTTCAAGAATTGAAATGAAAAATTTTCCCATCTGGGTGCGCTTATGCTTGGGAACTTTTTAATCGCAGTTTCGGAAATAAAATTTTACGAAAAAAACAATGGTGTTATTTATTTTGGATTTAAAAAATTATTTCAACACCTTTTTTGTGTTTTTTAAATAAATAGCTCGAAAACTTCGAAGATCTGTGATTTAGAAACATATGGGAAAATTTTTCATTTCAATTCTTGAGAACTGGAATGAAACCTGCTCTGTAGGCCCCAAATCCACATTTTGAAACAAACCAACATGTGCTGAACCTAATTTTAAGTCGTAGAAACGATTCACTCTCCTGAAAAATTCCTTTGTTGAAAGCAGAGGCGTCGTGGGGGGGGGGGGGGGGGGGGGGGGGGGGGGGGGGGGGTAATTCTGGCCCCCGCTTGACCCCCCCCCCCCCCCCCCAAAGTTATGTTGTATTTATAAATTTACATTACACTTACATCAGATAGGATTTTCAAAGCATTAAAACATGAAAAAATGTCTTTTTAGGGGATTAAAAATCCAATTTTTTCAAAGCTTCGCCCTCGCTTCGCTCGGGCATGAACAAAATCACAATTCTATGATTTATTTGAGACGAAAGGGCAGAAAAGGCTCCCTTTTTACCCCCTCCTCATTTTTAGCAGGTGAAAAAAGTCAGTCTCCAGTCCCCCTTCCCCCCTCTTTTCCATTTCGAAAAAGCAAAAAAAAAGTTGTCCAACACACGGCCCCTTTTGTGTCCCCCCCCCAATTTTCGATTCTGACGACGCCACTGGTTGAAAGAGGTTGGGAATCAATTCGTATATACCCCTGAAAAAAGGGGGAATCAATTCGTACATACCACTGAAAAAAAGTGGGAATCAATTCGGACATTTCAAAAAAAAAAAAATGAGAATCAATTAGAACCTTTTTACAAAGCTGGGAATCAACTCACCAACTCCCAGGTACATAATTTGAAGTTTTGAAGTTTTTAGAGAATTTTTCCGTTTTTTGGGCTAAAATTGGACAAAAAATTGAAAAAACAGAACACTGTGCGAAAATTGGAAAAATTGGGGGCTTTGATCTGAAAAATGTGTTTTTTGCTGATTTTTCATATTTCTTTCAAAATTTCTTGAAAATTTCTCAAAATGTGAAATTCCTTAAGAAATTTCCTAAAATTGAGGAAAATCCCTTGAAGTTGAGAAATTTTTAAATCCGTAAAAAATTGTAGACAATTTGTTGAGGAATTTCACGTTTTGAGAAATTTTCAAGGAATTTCGAAATTGTCCAATTTTCGTCCAAAAAACGGGAAGGTGAAAGAATAAATTGATCGATTAATCGCCCAACACTGTTAGGTAAATAGATGATTGATCAACTTACATATAACGATCTCAAACTTGAAGCCAAATTCTACCTTACTTTGCTAATTCATTCGTGCTCACTTCGAATCCATTTTATCCGTTGATTTACCGGACTAGGCGTTTTCCCCCCTCCGAAGACAAGACCGTTGCGTGATTATCGGTTTTAACAAAATGATCAAACGATCTATTTAGCTCTTAACCAAGTATGACTTTGAATTTTATTATAATCAACGACGTACCTATACACACATATCGAAACAGGAAGAAAATTAACGAGAGAGTGAGAAAAAAAGGGGTGAAATATGCGTGCGAAGGGGTTAAGAAAAAAAATCATTCGTGCACCTGAGCACCCGAATCCCCGATATTGAATACAAATTGAAAATCATAATCGTAATAGCATAGTAAAGGGTTACAAACGAAATAAAAAAATTTAACCCGTTCTGTCACTGAAAGAAAAATGATCTCGACTGGTCTCTAGTTATATACCTAGGCCTATAACCGAATTTAAAATATTTTCTAAATTGTATTGAATTTTAATAAAAATGACGAGAAGATGAGTCGACAGAAAAGCACGAGTCCGCATATGCAAGTTGACGAGCTGTAGGAGAATTACGCGAACACGAAACAATAAAGTATTACATAGCAGGGGTGCAAAGTGTTATTATAGAGGTACCTGTACAGTCTGCTCATGCTGAGTATGTAGGTTAAAGGTGCGTTCATGGTTGCAACAGGCTTTCGCCGTTTGAAACCAATAACACCAACCCGACAGAAAGAGGTATTATATTGCGCGAAAAAAAATATCGTATAGGATAATTTAATTTTATCGAAGATTTTCATGCTATACAATGCGAACCCGCGACCATGATCCGAGGTGTTTGTACAAAGGAGTCGGTTCGAATCAAAAGAAAAGGATTATACATGAGATTGCCGTCGATACATCGAATACGTATTAAGGCCAAGGATACCTAGGCCTAGGTACCCTAACAGTGGATCGGTGGATATTGAAGATTCGGATTTCACATCATCTTTTCAATATCATACAGTGATTTGGCCCAGATGGCCTTTACGCAAGGGGTTCTTTTTTAAGCAGAAAAATCTCGTATTCGGGTTGCCCAGCACCGTTAATCCGACATGAGAGGGTTTTCTTCCTTTTCCTATAAGATGGAATTTACTAATTCTCAGATACCTAGGTAGAGAAGAGACAGTGTTTGATGTAAATAAATGAGAATTTTGGAATCCGAGAACGGGTGTGGAAGCCGACTGAAAGGATTTTACCAAAAAATACCTAGTCGGTGTTTTTTTGATGAAATTCGAATCGCGATGACGATGTAGGTGGTATCTGTTTTGGTGTTTAATTTTTTACTTTTTTTAAAACGGATTTTCTGGGATGGGATTAGTTACAATGTGCAAAATGAAAATTCGTTCATATCTGCATTCGATATTCACGTTGAGCTTTGAATCTTATTATTTGAGATTTTCGCCCATGCTGTCATATTGAAAGGGTAATGAGATGTTGGAATTTTCATTGTTCAAAAATTCTTTCAAAATGAATAAAATGGAAAAATTACGAATTTTTTAGAACTTCGAGATCTACCGAGCATTTTTAGTTACCTCTGAACAAAGTTTACCAAATCTTCTCGTTCAAGTACATCAGAATCTCGATTGTTTAGAAGAAGGTACAACATTTTGATTAGGTATCTAAATCTGAATTTTTTTTAATGACGTATTTAATGATTTGAATGTGTTTTCTTGGACGAAACGTTTTGCCTTTTTTTCAAAATAGAAATGGAAATCTCCGAGAAAAAAATGGTGAAAATTTCACTCCCTTAGCCGAACCTTACCTCTATTTATACCTCCCTAAAAATTTGACCTTATTCAAAAAAATTTGAAAAAAAAAACAAAAGTGACGTTATAAGTGCCTCCTTTTCACCTGTCTCTCATTTTTTAAGGGGTAAGTCACTAAAAAAATTGTGTTTTGTTTAGTTTTTTGTGAAATTGAAAAATTATTTTTTCGTAAAATCATCTTATTACTTATGGATACTTTTATCCCAAAATATCATTAGCAGCGATTTTCCACCATTTCCTCAATTTTGGAAAAACCATGGTACCTTACCTACTTATTTAGGTACTTACGTATGTAATTTATTACTTTTATTTTCAACACAAAGGGAGGAAAGTCATGGTAAAAAATTGCGAATTTTTCAATAATGTCAAATTTTGAGAGCAATTGTTAGAGGTAAAGATGGATACTAGAGGGAGGAGTTTCCCAGGTAGGTTTTGACACAATTTCTTGAAAAAGGGCAAGACGATCCATCCTAATGTCTGCTTCGTCGTCATGATCATGAAATTCATCAATTCAAATTTGCTCATTAAATACATTTTTTTAATACTTTGGAATCTCGATTTTCCCAAAATTTCACCCATGCAAAAATTTTCTTGATAAATGTTGAAATATCCAAGTTTTTTGATTAAGTACATAGACTTTTAGCCCAGGAATTATAGCAAAATTTTTACGCGAACCTCGGAATCGTTGGGGGAAAGCTGAATTTTACATTATTTGTACATAACAGCCTACCAAACATACTCCTAAAAGTTGCACCCCCCAACTTGCCGGCTACCCCCGCAAGAGGTCAATAACCTTTGCGAATATACGTTTTTTGACTGTAGCGCTGAAAGGAAGGGTCGGAGGGGAAAAAGTGGTGAAATAAAAAATGTTCTACGTGAAATTTCCTACAAACTTGACCGGTTCAGTTGTTTTCAAAATTGCAACATTCGACTTACAGTGGGGGTTAAACTTTTTCAACTTGGAAAAAAAATGTTGAAAAAATTAATTTTTTTTTAGTAATTTAAAGTTAGGAGGGGCTCAAAAATATATTGTCAAAAGTTGCATCCGGCAACTTGTGAGCCACCCCCGTATGAGGTCAATAACCCCTGCGGATTACGTTTTTTGACTGTAGCGCCAAAAGGAAGGGTCGGAAAGGGAAAAGTGGTGAAATAAAAAATGTTGTACGTGAAATTTCCTACAAACTTGACCGGTTCAGTTGTTCTCAAAATTGCGACATTCGACTTACAGTGGGGGTTAAACTTTTTCAACTTTGAAAAAATTTGAAAAAATTGATAATTTTCCGTGTAATTTTAAATTAGAATGGGCTCAAAAATATACTGTCAAAAGTTGCACCCGGCAATTACACGAGAAATTATCTATTTTTTCAAGTTTTTTCTAAGTTGGAAAAGTTAAACCCCCACTGTAAGTGTAATGTCGCAATTTTGAAAACAACTGAATTGGTCAAGTTTGCAGGAAATTTTACGTAGAAAAATTTTTATTTCACCATTTTTCCCTCTCTGACCCTTCCATTTGGCGCTACAGTCAAAAAACGTATATCCTCAAAGGTTATTGACCTCATACGGGGGAGGCTCGTAAGTTGCGGGGTGCAACTTTTGACATTATATTTTTGAGCCCATTCTAATTTAAAATTACACGGAAAATTATCAATTTTTTCAAATTTTTTCAAAGTTGAAAAAGTTTAACCCCCACTGTAAGTCGAATGTCGCAATTTTGAGAACAACTGAACCGGTCAAGTTTGTAGGAAATTTCACGTACAACATTTTTTATTTCACCACTTTTCCCTTTCCGACCCTTCCTTTTGGCGCTACAGTCAAAAAACGTAATCCGCAGGGGTTATTGACCTCATACGGGGTTGGCTCACAAGTTGCCGGATGCAACTTTTGACAATATATTTTTGAGCCCCTCCTAACTTTAAATTACAAAAAAAAATTAATTTTTTCAACATTTTTTTTCCAAGTTGAAAAAGTTTAACCCCCACTGTAAGTCGAATGTTGCAATTTTGAGAACAACTGAACCGGTCAAGTTTGTAGGAAATTTCACGTAGAACATTTTTTATTTCACCACTTTTTCCCCTCCGACCCTTCCTTTCAGCGCTACAGTCAAAAAACGTATATTCGCAAAGGTTATTGACCTCTTGCGGGGTTAGCCGGCGAGTTGGGGGGTGCAACTTTTAGGAGTATGTTTGGTAGGCTGTTATGTACAAATAATGTAAAATTCAGCTTTCCCCCAACGATTCCGAGGTTCGCGTAAAAATTTTGCTATAATTCCTGGGCTATTTCTTTTTCTTTTAACATTTTTTACTTTTTTCATGTTTCGAATGCTGGAATTTCAAAAAAATAATAACCGGTTTATTTTATCATTTTATGGTTATTTTTCATACGGTTAGAAATTATTTTGAAAATCTACCTCTTAAAAAAAAGAAAGAGTGTCAGGACTGTCAGAGTTGTCTTATGTCCATCTGTATTGAAAATCAGTCCTTTTATGCGATAATTTTTCGTATTCACTTCCACACGATTTCCGAAATTAATAACGTTTTTGACCATGTACAAAACTCATGTAAACACATCTCTCCATCTATCCTCTGAAAAAGAAGTATGCATATTTTTTCGGAAAAATTACAAAATTTTGAAGCTTTGAGCTTTCATTTATTCGAAAAGGAAGAGCAAAGGGAAGGGGTAAATATTGTATTTTAAAAAATCTCAGATTTCTGCCACAGCTCATCAAAGTTGAGAAATGCAGCACCTTACTTAGTGAATATTTATAGGTAGTAGATTGGACTAAGAATGGTGGTTTCCTAACTGGAAATACCAAATTTCAGCAATTTTCGTTGATTGGAACAATTTTTCATGATTTGTTAATGGATGAGGTAATTTTTAAATTTCAAAAATTCCCTAAAATTCAATAAATAAACTTTAGCGCCTGAAATGTTAGAAGTGGGGTTCTTTTATGATTTTCTTTCTATGTACTTGTTTTTGTTTGTGTTCATATGTGCCACCAAGGGCGAGCTCAGGGACTCGAGCCTCCTCCCCCCTCCTTAACCTTGAAAAGCAGATTTTTTATCACAAAAATGTGAAAAAAGTGCATTTTTTGCTCTCAAACATGATTTTTCAAAAAAATATTCGCCCTCGTTTCGCTCGGGCAGTAACTCCTATTTTGAAAATTAATGATTTTTCACTGATCTTTCAGTCCAAAATCACTAATTTCTCAATCAATTCCCGATTTAGAAAAAATTAGTAATTAACTGAAAGATCAGTGAAAAATGACTAAAATTCCGCAATTATCAAGTTACTCAATTTTTCCATTGAAATTTCACCCCTCTCCTACTTTTTTTCGAATTCTCAGCCCCTCCCTTGAATAATTTCCGGGTGCGCTTATGTTTGTGTTCAAAATTTTACTTCGAATTGGGATACCTACCTTGTGAGGCCATTTTTCAAAAAACCCGATTTTTTTGTTTTTTTAGAAGAAATTTTAAAAACATAGAAGAAGATACATTTATTCTGAAGTCCTCCTAAAAAATGCAGAGTAATCTATGGTGACATTTTCAGATGAATGCATCATTTAATCTGTACTTACACTTAAATTATTTTTCGCCGATTTTTTTCAATTTAAACATTTTTTTTGAACAGATGTGTAATCGAATTTTAGTAGTAATTGGATGAAAATAAAGATCTGAGTCGGGGGAAGGGTGAAATTTTCGTCTGGTCATTTTGAAGTCCGCACACAACTTTTTGACATTTGACTCATCTCTCTCTCCAAATTTCAAAAAAAAAAAAAAAAAAGAACAAACCTATCCACTCTACTCAGTTAACCAACAACTGGTGGAAGAGACTAAAATTTCATCATATGTATGTCATGAATTTTACAATTACGTACATAGGTGAGTGGTCTGTCATACTTCATTTAACTAATCAAGGGAATGGATAGTATGTTGAAAAATGAACAAATTTTGTTCTACAGACTTTTTGCCTAACATAAAAAATGAAGGGGCTACGGGTCATTCAAAATAAGTGAGCTTCAATTTTATCAATTTTCTCTTAATTTTTTTCAACATACTATTTCATTCCTTTAATTAGTTTATTTTTTTGAACAAAATTTTTTGTAGCCCCTTCAATTTTCAAGTTGGGCAAAAAGTCGAATAATGTAAATTTATTCAGTTTTCAAAGCACTATTCATTTCCACGATTAAAACAAAAAAAAATACGTGATTTTTAAAAAAATCAGCATTTGCCCCTCCAATTTTCAAGATAGGCAACTTGTTCATCTAACGTTTTTCTTAGTGTTACCCTAGGGTGGCCCTTATTTATACTTGGTGGAAAAAAAATGTTGGATTTATTTTCGGGACCCCCCCCCCCCCTAGTTTGGTGCCACTACATGAGAAAATGACGTACAAAAAATTTCAGCCCAATCGATGCATGTTAACCCGTCCCTCAAAGCCCATTTTGAAAAATTGATGGAGCGCGCCCGAGCTGATAATATTCCACTACGGCCACGCGGAAACGAAACGCTAAAAAATACCTAGTGACCCGGCGACTTAAAATACACGCCAAAGGCATGGAAATGAAGATAGAATGTTATGGTTTGCGGCATTCGATTCCTTATAAATTTGGAATCGGAAAAGCTAATTTTCAATTTTTTTGCACCCCCGGGAGGAAAAGCGCTAGGGTTTTACAAAAGTGCAACTGAACAGGAAAAATCAAATTATTTGATAAAAATTTTTCAAACACATTTTCGAGGGGAAAGAATGAAAATTAATTCTAGGGGTTATTCAGAGCATCCGAACCCAGTTTTGGGGTCATTTTGACTTCGAGCTACCACTAGTACCCAAAGTGAGGGGGGGGGGGGGTGCGGAATGAAAAAATATTTCGAAAAATTGAGTGTGGTATCAAAATCCACATTTTTTACTGATGAAATCCGCTTCCGATTTTACTTTATCAAAAATCAAAACCCCGAAATGGGCCCATGGGGGGGGGGGGGGGTGTCAGGGAAACACCAAAATAAAAACTTGTCATAAGAATCGAGTGTGGTATCAAAATTCACGTATTTTTTCAGAGAATTAGTTTCTGATGTTGCTTTATTAAATGCCCCAAAATGGGCCCATTGGGGAGGTTTCAGGAAAAGGCCAAATCGAAAACTTTTCATATGAATCGAGTGTGGTATCAAAATTTACGTTTTTTTTTTACCCAGAGAGTCCGTTTCTGATGTTACTTTATCAAATGCCCCAAAATGGACCCATTGGGGAGGTGTCAAGGAAAGGAAAAATCGAAAACTTTTCATAAGAATCGAGTGCGGTGTTAAAATTTGAGACGCAGCCAGGGATACCCGACCATATGTCGGAAAAGTAAATTTCGAGAAAAACGCAAATTAAGAAAAAATGACCAAAAATATGGAATTTGTTTTTTTTATCAATTTGTATACTATGAACCCTCTACTTTCATATGAGAATAGGTTCAGGTCCCAAAAGTGTCATCTTCTTGGTTAAAAAACGAATTTTTCTGAAGGCCTCTGAGAAATTGAAACCATACCATATGTCGGAATTTTATAAAAATATGTTAAAATTTACAACTTTCATTATTATTGAAACGTAGTAGTGGTCAACAAATATCCGGATATCCAAATACCAAATACTATTTGGATTATCCGGATATCACACGGTAATTGCCGAACAGCTCCGAAAACATCCCGAAAACGGTTGAACTTTTCCGAGAATTCCTGAATTCTTCCACGAACCCTCACAAAATTTAAAGGTCGATTATCGAAATCGAAAAATCGAAATTGAAAAATCGATTATCGAAATCAAAAATTCAATTTTTTTCCCGTTGAAACTCTTCATTTCGATTATCCGGATATTTGTTGAACACTAATTTTCAAAGCATGACTTTCACCGTTTGGTTTGTAAAGTTGTTTGACTTGCACTATGATTCATTTCTCAATGCACGTAATTTCAGGTTCGTTTAATGAACTACAGTGGTGTACGATTATTAAAAAAACAAATTTTGTACCAAAAATGTCATTATTTCTTGAAAAAAAGATGATTCCCGACATATGGTATGTTTTCGATTTTCGATGCCGGCAACTTCTGGAAGGGGTCAATGACCTAAAGTGATGTAAGAGGACGTAAATAAACATTTACGATGAGAAAAGTCGTTTACAGAACATAATTTTTTTATTCATTGAAAACAGTTCCAAATTTTGTTTTGCGTTTTTTCTCAAAACTTTGATTTGTTTGAAAATTCATTTTTTTGACACAAACTTTGAAAAATCAGAGAAAATTCATTTCTCAAAACCTTTTTTTAATGCGGTTTTGCGCTATTCGAAAGGTACAAGTCTGTACTACTTAAAGAGCTAAAAAAAAACGAAAAAAAAAAAATTTCCGACATATGGTCGGGTATCCCTGGCTGCGTCTCATTTACGTTTTATTTCGACACCCCACTTCATATTTTATGTAAAATTTTTAATTTGGGTCCTCCTCAACACCTCCCCAATGGGGTCTATTTTGGGGATTTTGATGAAAGTAAAATCGGAACGGATTCTCTGAATGAAAACGCGAATTTTGATACACTCTCGATTCTTATGAAAAGTTTTCGATTTTGGCCTTTCCTGAAACATCCCCAATGGGCCCATTTTGGGGCATTTAATAAAGCAACATCAGAAAACTAATTCTCTGAAAAAATACGTGAATTTTGATACCACACTCGATTCTTATGACAAGTTTTTATTTTGGTGTTCCCTGACACCCCCCCCCCCCATGGGACCATTTCGGGGTTTTAGATTTTTGATAAAGTAAATCGGAAGCGGATTTCACCAGTAAAAAATGTGGATTTTGATACCACACTCAATTTTTCGAAATATTTTTCATTCCGCACCCCCCCCCCCCTCACTTTGGGTACTAGTGGTAGCTCGAAGTCAAAAATGACCCCAAAACTGGGTTCGGATGCTCTGAATAACCCCTAGAATTAAATTTTCATTCTATTCCCCTCGAAAAAATGTGTTTGAAAAATTTTTATCAAATAATTGATTTTTCCTGTTCAGTTGCACTTTGTAAAACCCTAGCGCTTTTCTCCCGGGGGTGCAAAAAAATTGAAAATTAGCTTTTCCGATTCCAAATTTTATAAGGAATCGAACTGCCGCAAACCAGAACATTCTATCTTCATTTCCATGCCTTTGGCGTTATTTTAAAGTCGCCGGGTCACTAGGGGTATTTTTAGCCATGCGTTTCGTTTCGCGTGTGGCCGTAGTGTAATATTTTCAGCTCGGGCGCGCTCCATCAATTTTTCAAAATGGGCTTTGAGGGACGGGTTAACATGCATCGATTGGGCTGAAATTTTTTGTACAGTCATTTTCTCATTAGTGGCACCAAACTAGGGGGGGTCCCGAAAAAAAATCCCAACCTTTTTTTAAGGCCACCCTAGTGGTACCCGTTATATGCAAAAATGAAGTATGGGTATGGCAGGCCACTCGCGGACGGACACAATATATGATTTTTATCCACACTTTTCTGATCTTGTAAATTTTATCGATTTTTTTAGCTAGGCGAGGGGGAAGGGAGTGAAAACATTTTATGCCTCCGTGTTATTGAAAAATTAAACAAAGTTTTGAAAAAAAACCGAATTTTTATTTTTAAATTTTGCTAGACACTTTGTAAATAGAGTCCAATGGTCCAATACAAAAAATATGCATTTTCCGTTAAATTTCTTGGAAAAAAATGAATGTTGAGAATTTTTCAATTCCGAACTATCGAAAAAAATCGTAAATTATACTCGGTTTTTTTTTTGCATTTATGTATGTACGAAAGTAAGTAAGTTTTTTTAACACGTTCAAAATAATTACAGATTTTAATTTTGTATTTTCTAGAGATATCCGAATCCATAATCTCGATCAAAACGAGTAGGAAAATACAAGACAGTCCAACTAGTGAAAAAAAATAGAGTTAAAGCATCAAAACACTTCCAAAAACATCAGAAGGAACACCAAGAAGGAGTCCTTGAGCAGCCGCAGGCAACAACCCCAAATACCAACACAAAATACCTATTATTCATAATCAATCAGCTGGCTCGTAAGTCATCTGTTTTTAATACGTAAAAAATTTCTCTAAACTAAATAAACTAGGTAAATAGATAGAAAATAATTAAATCATAGGTATATTATCTCGAATTCATCGCACAGTGTAGACTGAAATACGTACTGTGGCTGAGCCCGAGTGGAAGCTGTAGAGAGGTGGCTCCAGCACCATCATAATATAGTGTAACTACTTATTTTTCATCCCGTGTGTATTAATATTGCTAATACTTCGGACAACCTAAATCATTCTCGGTCCGCCACGTGATGATAACATTTTGCGATAAGACTACATCAAAGGTACATAAGCAGAACCCTGTTGGTGATCGAGGGCTGGAAAAATCCTCGTAACCGGTTTTTTTTCCTTGTGTTGATAATAAAATACCTAAACAAACGTACCGTGGCGCTTTGGAGATTTACGGATTATAAAAGTAGTTCGTCCTTCCCTGCCCATTTGCACCGTTGGTTGGTAATATTTACTCCCTCCCTCGAAATATCGTTTTGACCGATGGCTAAACCTTAGGGGATGCTTAATTTTTGGGTGTTGATAGAAAAAAATAACGTTGGGCGCTATCGAAAATCTATACCCATATAGTTACAGTCCAGGACCCCCGAAAGGTTTCAAAAGGTCTGCTTTTTTTGGGGAAAAAAAAAAATCAGTTTGTTTTTGTGTAGTTATGGCCCTCGGTATCCACGAAAAAATGAGCATTTTCGATTTTTGCCGAGGTCACTCTAGGGGGTGGAGCCTAAAAACCCCATTTTTCAATTTGGCCGGGAACAAAAATTTTTTTTACCATTTGTAGCACATGCTCCCCGAGTCCGAATATGTGTCATTTACTTGGGCTGGTACAATGGTCCCCTAGGGCCCCCAAAGGCGATTTTTGATGAAATTTGGGCCATTTTGGAAGTAAAACCC
>JAVBJF010000098.1:0-48786 GCA_033439095.1 Pseudococcus viburni
AAATACCCAGACCACTCAACATAACGATTCGATATCTATTACTTCTATAAATGGGTCTAAATATAGACAATCTTCAAAATAAGATGTAAATTTTTTTTTAATCAAAAGCTAGGAAGCTTTTTTTTCATAAGTACGGGGTAAATGTCGTAAGATAATCTGTACAAAATAAAATAATAATTCTTAGAACGTAAATTCAGACGTATCCGAAAGGAAACGCTGAACCCTACCCTTTATAAGGGAAATGATGAAATATATCATGTTAGATCCTAAGATTCATAGAAATAACCTATAGCAATAATGCATGAGCAACGCGTTAGAATAAGCAAAGGCTGATGAAATATCCGCTCATTATGAACCTAGTTTACAGTATATATACTACCCCATTTTCAAACCGCGAGTTAGTTCGTTAGTATATGCCCTCTTGTTACTTTTGCTTTAATACATGCTTATAAAATACCTCTCGCGTTTTCATTGATTATAATTTATTTGATATTCTCTGAAGTTCTCTCCGAATCGAATATAAAAATAATAGTAAAATAATATATCGAGTTGTGTTTCGATTCGTAAAGTAATTCGTGTCGAATACCTTCTCGCATATCGGTTCGTGAGATTAATACGTTTCTTGTACCTTTTGGTGCATTGATTCGTAGGACGTTTCCTCGTACGACACTATTATAAACCGCTTCGGCTCTGGCTCACCCATTATTTGAAAAAATTATTAATGAAAATACGAAAATGAAAAGAAACATACTAGAAATATGATTATCATTTTTTTTTACGTACAAAACCTAAAATTGAAAACATGGGTAGCCACTAGCCAAATATTAATGTATATTTCAAAAAAAAAATTATTCAAAAATTGTGAACCAGAGGGGTTTATTTTTATTATCAACAGGTCAACAGTCATTGGCTTGTCATCAACGTTCTGTTGAGTACTTTTTTGTTCTACTGTCAATTTCCAATATTTTTTGTATGAAATTTTATTTTTATACGACCATTAGCAGAGGAGATAAAGAGTCCTGAAAGAAGGAGGTTATGAAGAAAATACTATCATTTGAAAACGTTGTAATATGAATAAAATCGTCCTAAATGGTGTGTTTCGGCCATGAAAATAGTAATATTATGTCAATTGAATGATAATAATACTTCCTTGACCCCCTCCCCTTCCTATTTGCCCACCCCACCTTACCCATTTGTTTTTATTTACCAGTGGCTATAAGATGGAGGGGTGAGGGAAGTAGACACGTAGGAGGGGAATAGGTTCAAAAATACATCTTGGCCCTCTCCCCCCTCCTACGTGTCCACCCCACCATACCCATCTGTTTTTATTTACCAGTGACTATATGATGGAGGGATGAGGTGATGTGGACACGTAGGAGGGGGGAGAGGGCCAAGATGTATTTTTGAACCTATTCCCCTCCTACGTGTCTACTCCCCTCACCCCTTCATCATATAGCCACTGGTAAATAAAAACAAATGGGTAAGGTGAGGTGGGTAGATAGGAAGGGGATGGGTTCAAGGGAGTATTAATACCATTTAATTTACATAATACTACTATTTTCATGGCCAAAACACACAGTTTAGGACGATTTTATTCATATTATCACGTTTTTAAATGATAGTATTTTCTTCATAACCCCTTTCTTTCAGGACTCTTATCTCCTCTGCTAATGGTGGTACAAAAAAAATTGTCATGCAAAAAATATTGGAAATTGACTGTAGAACAAAAAAGTACTGAACTATTTTTACCGAAAAATCAAATCCAAATGAGATAGAAGCGAAAAACTGTTTTTTTAGAGGGGTGGAACCCCATAAAAAAATTAGCAAGGGGTCTGAGAGGTGGTAACTCTTGGGGGTTACTCAGGGGACCTCTCTCGACAGTTTTCCGCAATAAAAGCTTTGATGGCCAGAAATGTTGATTTTTGTCTAATTTGCCTACACTAATTATGATGTGCTTTATTTTTTTTGGTTTGAGCTCGAAATTTTACCTTTGAGTCAAGATACTTTCCTCGTTAGTACATTATCGCCAAATTTAATTATTTATGTGTTGACGTTCGCATTTCAAGTCTTATTACCTTTTCAACATCTTATAGGGATCATACTGTATTTCTCAGCGAATTTTCCTGATGTCTGAAAGGTTTTTCGAAGAAACCCTCACTGGATCTACAAATTCAACTTTTTAAAAAAATCTACGAGTTCAATTTAATTTTTTTTGTAGGCCCAAAAAATGAATACGTTTTGATAAATGGCCGAAAAAAAGTTTAATTACGATCATTGCGTCGAAATTCATACCATAAAGTTGCCAAGGAACTATAAAGAAACGGAATTCAGACTCGTTTAAATCATACTTCCATTGGAATAATTTTATACGAACGCTTTATATAGCGTGAAGTCGAATACGAATTCCGGTAGAGAGTTTCACCTGCCACCTGCAATTTAATTTGCAACTCGTTCTCCAAAACTAGGTTATTGCTTCTTTGGACAGTTATTTGCAATAAGTTTTTCTCTTATTTTAACGCTAACGGCGCTTAAAAATTATCGATTGTGTCAAGTGTAGCATGAAAAACTTGCTGCTAACGACAGCAATCCTCGCACCGGATGCAACTGCAGACGAAAAGATAAAAGTAAAGAAAAGTTAGCGAGGTGTTCTCGGTGGCGTTTTCGCGATTCGACGAGAGAAGTACCTGCGTAGGTAACGTAATGCAACGTCGATGGAGATGGAAAATGAAATATGTATTCGGTTCAACTTTTTGACCTACGAGTTGGCGAGCAAGAAGAAAAATGGAAATGAGTTTTCGCATCGCGCTGCGGGGAAGTAATGTATTGTAAAATTGACCGGATCGCTGTTTGTTTTGTTTCACGGCGAAAAGCTAATGGAATATTTTTTTGAATCGTGCTGCCGGATCTGACTGTAAGCTTTACGTTGAAAGCTGGAAATTAACACGTGGGCTTTTAACTGGGAAATTTTTACGGTCGGGTTTCCAAGTTGGGCTTGAATTTGCTAAAAGGCTTTGTTGCGCCGGCTTAACTGAAACTTCTAAGTGGTGAAAATTGTATGTACTGGAAATGAACGAAGATGGTAATCCGCCATGGTGTCGAGTTCTGGATCGAATTAGATGTGAATTTTTATCGTATGTGATTGCGAGGTGAACTGAGTGGAAATACTTACGATTTATATTTGTAAAACAGATGAAATATTTATTCGCAGAAGTGCATAAAATGTTTATTTGAGTTCTGACAATTTATTTACACATTTGCAATCGTGAAATTTTGAGAGTATTTTTATTTCGAGAGGAAATTTTTAGCTGTGATCTGATCGACAATAAAGTGAGATATTATTGCCAGTAAATTGAAGTTGGAAAAAGGAAGCTATTTTTGGAAATTTCAAGGCCACTCATTTTCGAAAAAATTGGCCTTAGAAATGATGAAAAGTTCACACATTGGCAAAAATGTGTATCAACTTGCAAATATTCGCGTGCGAAAATTCAATTGAAATTCAGGCTGATGCGAATGTTTCGCGATTAAGATATACACAGCAAACCCCAATAGATGATGTTAAAGATGAGAAAACTTATAGGGAAGACGAATCGACTTTTTTTATCCATCCAGACAGCGACATCTTGCCATTTCATGGTGGTCGGCGGAGGCTCTGGTTTTTCTGATATTTCCAACGTTTCTTTTCTCATCGTTTTTAATTCAGACAGCGGTAGCGAGATTTCCAAATCTGACAGACTCTGCGAAGTAAAGAATAAAATTCGATGGTCAGTCGAGAGTTGTAAATTAAGATGTTGTAAATTTCAACCCTTCGTATGGTCATAGTTCCCCGGAGGACTGATGTGAGCTCGTCGAGCGTGCAAAAATAGAGGGTTTGCTCGGTCGTAGATTAATTCACGAGGCGAAATGTTGATAAGAGAAAGAGTATGAATCGTTGTGAAATGAATGTTGTTTGACGATGGCTGAGACTTTGAGAGAAATTTTTTATGACGAAGGTGAAGAGATTGGATGGAAATGGCGAATATCTGTCAAGTTTAAGAATTGGAGTTTTTGAACGTGTCGATTTTGTTTATTTTTGAAAAGATCTTGCATTTTGTGCTCGTGTTGACTTTTAATTTTTTAAGCAAATGGGAGTGGAGTTGGCTTATTGGGAAGGTAAAAAGTAGAAATTTTACAACTGAAATGGAATTTTTTTGATTTTTTCCAACTCAAAATTTTTTTTTATTTTCTTCAATTCAGAAAAAATCCTGAAACAGTGCTATCACTTTCAAAACATTTTCAATTCGGTTCTAATTTTGGACTTGGGTAGCAAGATGTTTCCTCTGCCCCTCATTCGATGTGACCTTGAATTAGATTTGGTTTTTCCTATAATTGTAATTTTTTTCAGATCATAGAAAAAGTTGTGCATCGTGAAATTGTTCAAGACTGGACGGAATTCGATTCCTCGAGATTTTTTGATTATAAAATTTTTTTCCGTTCTCAGAGGGATGAACCCAATTAAATTATAAACCACATTAAAAAACATCGGAGATTTCATAAAAATGGCTGTGAGAGAGTTTCTGAAAATTCTAAATCCAGTTCCGTGCCCAATCTCAAAAACCGACCCTCGGAGAAGGGGACTTGGGACTAAAATTAAAAAATATGTGTCTAAATCCTTACTTTGTCTCCACTCGCAAAAATAGATTTTCGGGGAAGTAGGAGAGGAATGTGACCAGAATTGAAAATTTTTCAATTTTATCGAGTAAGGTATTGAAATCTATGTTTTTTGACTTCCTGAATTTATTTTTGGGATGGGAAAGAGAGTTATTGTCCCACCTTTACCCTTGAGAGACAACTTTTGTATATTTGGTGTAAAACTGGCCTTAGAAATGGATTCAAAAATTCAAAAAACCTTGAATTTTGATACTTCAACATGCTTCAACTCAATGAAGTTGAAAATTTTTCTATTTCGACCCCTCCTCCTCACCCCTAACTCAGCTTCTCTAGAGATTTTTTCCAACTTTTTTTGTTGCAGTTTGCTATTTAATTGAGCTCATTCCTCTGGAAAAGAAAACAATTTTCTGACTCAAATAACTGAGAAATCGAATGCCGCAAACTCAAAAACTCAAATCTCTTTTTCTGTGCTTTCGGTACAGAAAATTGACTTCAAGTGTCAAAAGTTTTTTTTTTGTTGAAATTTTTTTTACATATTTTAAAAATTTTTGTCAGTTGAAGTCAATTTTTTGAGCAATGGAAGGGTTCTACGGAAAAAATGAATAGAACATAAATTGTTGAGCGTCAAATTTCCTTTCTGTAGAGTCCACTTAGTTTTTTTCTAGAAAGCTATGCTTTCGAGATATTTCAGTCGGAAGTTCAAAGTTCATTTTTATTGAAAATGTGTCTAAAATTAGGCTTCTTGGCAGAAAATAATGTACTTTACAGCAAAAATAATAAAATCTGAATCCTGCGGTTCATGTCATTGGAAGGAGCATACTTTCTTCTATCAATATCGATCAAAAACGAAAAACCGATTTTGATGAGTATAGGTACCTTTCCGAAGTCCACGTCACATATTATAAATTTCCTTTTGATTAATTTTCGAAAAAATGGGGTAGGGGTTAATTTTTCAATGCCCCAGTTTGAAAAATTTTACCCAGAGTATTTAATTTTCGCCAAAATTTCACACTGTCACTTGCCGAAATCCTGTCAAAGTTGAATTATTTTTTGTACTCACTTTAACAGTGAGTTCATTGTTGACCACCCTTTTTAACGGATTTTCCCATCGTGTGGTCGGTGAACTTGGACACGATAAGGATCTTCTTCTCGGTTTCAGGGCTTCTTTTGGAGGGGCTATCGATGATTTCAAGATATATTTGCTGGTTCGTTTCTTCAATTCAACTTCCCCTCTGAAAATGATCAATTTATATGCAACGTGAGGGTAAATATTGTGGTGCTATAAATTTGAGGATTTGAATGCAAAATATAGCTACTTGCTGGGGAACCTTTACATCCATCCACTCCAATTGAGCGGAAATTTTGATCTCTAAAAGAGAATATAACCTACACCTCAAAACCAAATTTGGAGCTGCTGTAGTTGATTTTTTGATTCGATTTTTGGTCGATTTTTAAAAATGACTGAAATGGACTATTGAATGTTATTTTGATTTTTCATATCATGGGGTGAAAATCTGAAAATTGGTTCATGGACTAATTTTTGAGTCTATATAGAGCCTCCAGCCAAACTAGACTTTTCTCTAGCTCACTGGAATTGCTCCAAAAGCCACTATAACAAGTTTGAGTGGCTCAAAATTTGTTTCTGAGGTGTCGATGACATTGTCTCTTAATGAGCCAAATTTCGGCTCAGTTTGCGAGAACGGACTGTACCTAAAGGTTTCTTTGTTGACCGATTTTGTTTTTGGAATACCCAAACTGAGCCTCTCAGAATACTTACACGTAGCTGCGCAAGTCTTGTAATCAAGGTAAATATATTCATATCTGAGGCACAGAGCGAACCTTTACAGACCCTCTTATACAATCTGTTCAGTGCGCAGCTGCGCATTGATTATGTTAATTTCTTATCAACGCAATGTAGCGCATGAATGAAATTATGAATGCTTTATGAGAAAAACCTAAACGGAGCCTCTGACTTGTGACCTTCGGTCGTCAAGGGCAATGGTTTTACATATTCGTCTGCTTTAGATTAGAATGTTGATAGCTGAACGCGGTAACATTGATGTACTTATTTATTGTTGACCATTTTTTTAAATTTCTTTTTTTTTTGCTCGAGTCCAAATTATTTTATTGATTTTTATAAAATGCTGTTGTAATTTTCAGAATTTTTTGTAGCTCAAAATAAATGTAATTTTTTTAGACTTTCTGATGTGTATTAATAATGTTTAAAAATTGATTGAATGTAGTGTCGGGTATAGGTATGCTGGATTTTTGATTATTTTAAGGTAGAATAAGGAAGGGGTCAATTCTTCAAAAATTTTATAAATTCCATTTTATACCTTTTTTATCTGTTTTCCCTTAAAAGTTGATTTATGGTTTGAAAGTCCCAGAAAAACTGCTACCCCGTCAAAATTGCAGTCATATCAAATTTTACAATGTTATCGAAAAATTTTATACTCAGCTTTTTTTCATCTACAGTATGACACAGAAGTCTTGGTCACTTGAAACACTTCTCAATATCTCAGAACTGAAAAGAGATACCAAAACGGTTCAAACGGCAATGCGTTCATGGCATCGAGAACACTGAAAATCGGTAATCATACTTTCAGCCCAACGTATAGGGTGTCCACAAATTGAGAAACCTGTTTTGGTCAAAAAATGGGGGTCCGGCTTTTTCATTGAAACGAAGTCTACACACTGACGCAATTAAAATGTGATATGTTTTTTTGAAACCGGTTCAGCAGTTTCGAACCAGTTGTCAATAATATCCAAAAAAGTGCAGATATGAATAAAAGTTTGAGACAAAAGTTATAGAAAATTGAAAATGAAACATTTTTTGTTCCATAACGTTTTTTTCCATCTTGTAATGGAAAGAAGTTATGGTACAAAGATCTCGAGTATATTTTTTTCTTTTTTAAGTCATAACCCTTCTCCATAGATGGATGAGAAAAAAATTACAGAGCATAAAATATTCAGTTTTTAATTCTCTACAACTTTTATTTAAGTTTTTTAGGTGATTTTTTATTCCAAGTCGATAACCAGTTATCAAAACGCGGAGATAACAAAAAAAAGTTTGAAATAAAAGTTGTAGAGAATTAAAAATTGAATATTTTTTGTTCTGTAATTTTTTCCTCATCGAGCAATGGAAAAGAGTTATGGTTTGAATAAGAAAAAATTACTTCAACCCTTTTGTACAACAACTTCTTTCCATTGCAAGATGAAAGAAAAGTTATGAAACAAAAAATGATTGTCTTTTTATTCTCTACAACTTTTGTTCCAAACTTTTTTTCATATCTCCATTTTTTTGGATATTTTTGTCAACTGGTTCGAAACTGTCGAACTGGTTTCGGTTTCAAAAAAACATCATATTTTAATTGCGTCAGTGTGTAGACTTCATTTCAATAAAAAAAACTGGACCCCCATTTTTTGACCCAACCCGGTTTCTCAATTTGTGGACACCCTATACGTCGGGCTGAAAGCTTGATTATTATCGATATTCAATGTTTTCGACGGCAGGAACACATTGCCGTTTGAACCGTCTTGGTATCTCTTTTCAGTTCTGAGATATTGAGAAGTGTTTCAAGTGACCAAGACTTCTGTGCCCATACTGTATACAATACTTTGAGGCCCCTAAAAGAAAAAATTGAAAGTCACAGTCGATGACAAATTTTTTTCTTTTTCAATACACTTGTAATTGTGTTATAAGCTGAATTTCTTATTCCACAAATGTTGTCTCAGATTATTTTTTGGTAGGCCAATTTTGAGTACCCCTGAAAAAAGTTGGAAAGAGAATTTCTCAGAACTAAAGAGTAAGTAAAATGCTTTTGAATAAGTAAATTCGAGCACCCATTCCAAAGAGAGACGGAGCTTGAATTCCTAAAAGTATCAAAGTTATTTTTGAGGGGGGAAATTGCGGTTTTGCCATTTTTGGATAGTACCTCTAAAGCATCTCCAGAAAGAGTATGCAATTTAGGGTTTTTTATTTTTATCATGCACAATAATTGCTAACTCAAACTTCTCAAAATCAATCCATACTTTTTTTGGCCTCTGTAGTAGGGGGAATCGAAACGCACGTAAATATGTTAGGAATCGAATTAACGAAGTCTTGGCGCCATCAGCAAGGCGTTGAATTGTAGAAAAAAAACTACTGACGAAAAACCATTAGATATAAGAAACAATGATTATAAAGTTCCAAAAACCGTAAGGGATTCGGTTATAGGCAGTCTTCAGAAAAGTGACAAAAACCGTAAGAGTCACAGTTATTGGTACTTGGCGGTCCGGAATTCAGTGTACCCAGATTACTAATAGAAAACTAGCAAAAGACTATCAAAAAATTACTAAAAGACTACCAAAAGAAAAATAGCAAAAGACTATCAATTATGAGATCAAAGTCCATCACAGAAATTACACTCAGTTTGCTCACAAGTGAGATAATGCAGGCTCTGGCTGCTAATTATCCGATTACGTTTTAAATTGAACAATTTACGATAGTCAAGAAAACTTGACTGATAAAAAATTAATTAATATTGGGTTAGGAAATCTACCTAGTATGCTATTCATTTACTGCGATCATGCAGAAGAGCGAGGGACAGGAGGATTGTTCACATTCTGTAGAAATGGTGGGGGAAATGTCGAAGTCGTGGGTCGCGCGCTGGGAACGAGTTCATTTGATTGTGAATTTTCGTGTCGTGTTGTCTTGTTTTGCTTACTTAACTTTCTCTTGTGTAGTCCAGCTTGGCAATAGGTGACATTGAAAATACCTACTTTTAAAAATTTTACGCCCGTTATTTTTTGAATATTGTTGTATATTCGCGTAAAAGCGTGTTTAAAAAATATTTTTCTGCATTTTATATCGCGTTTTTACTTAAATCATAAAGTGTTCGTTACAAATTTTCACTCTACGCCGCAGGCCCCTACACTTGGATTTCGAGGTGAGTTCAAGTTGAATTGTTTTTTCATTTACTTATTAGGTAGGTAAGTACTTACTGTCTCATTTTGAATCAGTGAAAAGTAACTGATAAAGTCAGAATTGCAGCTCAGAAGAAATGAGTGAAATTCTTTGATTTTCATCGGATTTTCACTGAAATTTCAGAGATTTTACTGACTTTTCAGTGAATTTTCACTGATTTTCCAGCAACTTTCCCCACTATTTACTTTCAGTGAAATTTTTTCATCTATTTATTACTGTGCTACAAGCTGCAATTCTGATTGTTTCCCATTGATTTTTGATAATTTTCACTGATTTATAAATGAGAGAGTATTACTACAATACATAATGACCTTGACCCTGTTGTAAAAATCACTTACCCATATCTCCATATCGAGTTTGCAAAAGCAAATTCTGCCAAGGCGCAGAATATAAATGCAGTACATCCAATGAACCATATATCATTCGAACGAATATAGGTTTTCGAAGGCAATGATTTACTCATTTCCACTCCCAAAAAAATAAAAGACAGCATCGTTGTGGCGCCTATCCAACAATGAAAAACATATTTTAGGATAACGTTGAATGACGATGGGGGGTTTAGCAGGTAGTCAGGTACTCAGGTAGTTGGGCCTGTAACTAGTTTAAAGAATTCCTACCTACAAATATTTTTGTTAAATATTTACTTAAGAGTCTCACATGGTTTGTGTTACTTTTCTACCTTTTTACTTGGAAATCATTGAGAAACACTGCTCCTGGTAGAAAAATTCCTTACAGGGGAGGTACCTATCCCAAATCGAAGTAAAATTTTGAGCACAAACAAAAAAAATCGAAAGTACATCATAACAGGACCCCGTATCCAAAATTTCAGATGCTGAAGTTCATTTCTCGATTTTTGGCGAAATTTTTGAAATTTTAAAATTACCTCCGCCCTGCGAAAAATTAAAATTTGATCTAATCAACGAAAAAAGCTGAAATTTGGTATATATCCTATTTTCGACCTCCCGAATCGATTGGAAGCGGTTTCGAGACGTTTCGGAGCCACCAGAAAATTTTGAAATTTTCCAGCGTTGGAGAAACGCCCATAAAAATGGTAAATATGCACTTCAGCACCTATAATCGCGGATTATCCATATTGGTGACCTATTTGATCGATTAAAACACAATTTTCCAAAATTCGTAACTTTGAGTTCAAATTCGGATTTTTGGGTAGGATATTTTTCTAGAAAAATTAAAAAATGTACCCATTGCGCACCCATCGGGGTGAAAAGCTGAAACTTGGTGGATACCCTATTTTCGACCTTCCGAATCGATTGGAAGTGGTTTCGAGACGTTTCGGAGCTACCAGAAAATTTTCGAATTTTCCAGCACATAAAAAAAGAAATAGCCATGAATAGAGGTTTGATAGGATACCTTTAAATTTTTTCCAGGAAAATTTCTTGCCCAAAAATGCGAATTTGAACTCAAAGTAACGAATTTTGGAAAATTGTGTTTCAATCGATCAAATAGGTTACCAATATGGATAATCCGCGATTATAGGTGTTGAAGTACATATGGGCCATTTTTATGGGCCTTTCTCCAACGCTGGAAAATTCCCAAAATTTTCTGGTGGCTCTGAAATGTCTCGAAACCGATTCCAATCGATTTGGGAGGTTGAAATAGGGTATATACCAAATTTCAGCTTTTTTCGTTGATAGATCAAAATTTTCATACCTTGTTAGGAGAACGTAGACCACGTTCCTCTATTTTGTCACCTGTTGTAATTGAAAAATGACCCTGAATTTTAGAATATTTGTTCGCAAAGTTGAAAATTACGTTTTCTTATGAGTTCTTAATTTGAAGTTGATACTTTTTCTGAATTTGGAAGAATATTTAGAAAAAAATTGAAAAATCTGAGATTGAGTACAAGTATTTTCAAAGTCGGTGCGAATTGGGAAAATGACTAAAATGAGAAGGTAGGCATTATTCCCAGGAGATCTTACGTTTATAAATTTGGTAAAATTTCAAAAATTGGGAATTGGAATTTTAAAAATCAAGTAAAGTTTCTCAAACTTGGTCAAAATTACTTCTAGGTATATCAATGTCATATTTTATGATTTGGTAGAATTGACTCCATTTTCATTTTTTTATCATGTAAAAATTTTGGAAAGGAGGTTGTAAACATCCTTCTTATGACTGATATATTGAGAAATTTTATGAAATTTCTGATTTTTAAAACCAAAACCTGCAGAATTTCATTCGACATTTTTGAAACCGATATCCCCAGAAAAATTCACTCGAACTGTCACCGAGTACATGTGACCCTGGACAAAAAAAGGATGTTGGTAGAGCTTTTTTTTAAAAAAAAAAAAAAAAATTGAAAATATAGTTCTCTTTCCAATTCCTATTTTTTTAAAAATGGACACTCGATGAATGTAGCTGTATGCTGAAATGATAAATGGTTCATTCATGTGAAAAAATATAATAATGTCTTTGCGTAGCATGATTGATCCTCCTCGATAGTATAAAGAAACTGAATATTCGATTCAGACCTGAAGTTACATACTGAATACTTTTACGAATCCCTTCCCTACCTATATGAATTTTCACACATTCTGGACTAAGTATTCAATTTAATAGTTGAAATATGATTTTTCCTTACCCAAAATACAACGCCCTGGCGTGGCCTCCGGAGACTCCCAAAATGTCACCCATGAAATAGCCACAATTAGAACGCTCGGTACGTAATAGTTCATCATGTAAAATCCATATTTTCTCGAAACAACGAACATCACTCTCAAAGAACTGCAATTGAAAACTTGGAGGGAAAACATTATTTATACTCGTTTTGATGATTTTTTTTAAAGTTTTAAATAACAAATACCATGTTCGTGTATGAAATCTGTGAAATCTGGTTCAGTGTACTTGAAATCAGTCAGATGAACAGCACTGATGAGTTGATATTCGGCCAAAAATGGAGTCTCCTTGGATATAGAAATAGCAGTTTGATTTTCCCATTTTAAAAGTAAATCGCTGGATGTGAATTTCCCTGTTTAAATGAGAAAAAATCGCTCATTTGATGCGAAATATTCCAATAATTATGATTTCGCGTGGAATGATTATTAATTTAATGAAATAAATTAACGAATTATTTATAGTTACACGTGTCTATGTTGAAGTAGCATGTTTGTTGGTCTAATGGAAATTTCCCCAGTTTTACTGCGCAAACAACGTTCGTTATTATCCTGAAAAATGTGTGCTTTTTAATTATTAAAATTATTGAAGGATTTCAAAAATGTAGAAATACGTTTGAGCAAAGGGTTTTTTGAGATATTTTAATGTACCTATTTTTAATTTGAATTAATGATTAAGTGATGATGACAAAATATCCAAAGCAATGACAAAGTTACAAAATGAATAAATTTTCAAAAAAGATTGCAAATCGTTTCCTTCTTTCCTTTATGCAAATTAAAAAAAAAAAAAAGTAAAAAAAACTTCCAAGTTGTGTGCTAGAGCGCGCAGATGGTTTTGTAACAGTGTTACCATGGCGAGAAAGTATTGATTCTCTGACAAATGAGAAAAAGAGAAATTCGAAACTGAGAATTGTGTTTTTGTTCGCTAAAATAAAATCTCGATGAATGACGAAATTGAAGGAAAAATAACGTAAGCCCACTCACAACCTATAGGGAAGGGTTCAATTGGAGAAAAAATGATTGAGTGATCTATTATTTCTATGACGTAGTTGGGATATTTTCAATAGGCGGATGACACATGTACATATTTATGCCCAAAAAATTGAAAAATTGCGCAATTTTTGGAATAAACAACGAATTTATAGGTAAGGTTACCTTACAATTCTGAATCAGTAAAATTCTGCCTTTTTGAATAGTGAATTGTTTTTTCTGATAAATTGGAAACTGACTGAGATTTAAAAATATATAAATTCTACCAGTTGACATTATTGACTCATTTAGATTAAGAAAGTACCTACGAGTAATGTGTTGATGTAAAAATACATCGATTAAGATATAAAATTTGTTGAAAAATCATAATTTAAAAATTAAAAAAATGCACTTCTTCAGCGGTGGCAACTTGAATTTTTTCAGAGCGTTGCCAGTATTTTCAAAAAGTTTGACCATGCTAAAAAAAAAAAAATTATTCGTGAGTTTGACACCCCTGCCCGAAAATTAAAATATTGGTTTATTTTTACGGTTCTACTCTGTTTATTTAAATAACAAATAACCAAGAGAAAGTACGAATTGCAACGAACGACAATTTTTTACGACAATTTTTTTTTCGGTTTTCTCTGGAAAGGGTCCAAATATTTTTAAAAATGGCAACAAGTGTGATTTGTGCGATAAAAAAAATATCGATAAAATTATGTGTTTTTTGAAATTTTTTTCGAAAAATACAAAAATACAGGCATATTTTATGGCAGTGATGGAAAACTGAAACTGGAACTAGAACTGGAAACTGAAAAAAATTGGAACTAAAATTGAAAAACTGGAACTGGAACTGAAAAAAGTTGAACTGCATTGAACTAAAATGAATTTCAGTTTTACACCAGTTCCAGCAGTTGCAATTTTTATATTCCAAATACGGCTTAAAGAAATCAAAATTTTGGTGTTGAAATTTACCAAACCAGATTCAATCGAAATTTTTTTATTAAAAAACTCCGAACCTTGAAAATTTACGTCGAAAAATGAATAAAGAAAAATTGTGTTGTAAACTCGAAAATTTCATCCAATTGAAAACGTACTCTCATATACCTACATCGTTCAAATTTTTATGAAATTTTTTGTTGAAAAATTCAGGAGTCAGTCACAACATTTCCGAAAAATATTACTTGAGTAGGTCTGACTTTTTTTCTAGAAATCTTTTGTTTTGAGCTTGAAAAAAAAATTGTACATTGAGTCGAAAAGGAAAAACAACAAAGATCAATTTTAGCAGAAAATTTTACATTTTTTTGTCCTTCAAAATTTAAAAAACTGAAATTTTGGAACTGATATTTGAAACTGAAACTGGAACGGAACTAAAAAATTTTGAGAACTGAAACTGGAACTGGAATTGGAACTAAAAAAATTTAAGAACTGAAACTGAAACCGGAACTGGAACTAATATCATTTTAGTTTTCCATCACTTTTTTATAGAAAAACGAAAAAAAAAGAAAAAAGTACCACGGCAAGATTTTATGGAAAAATTACTTTGGAAAAATAAAAATTCTTATGTTTTCAATATTTTACAAGTCATTTTCGGCCGTTCGAAGGAGAGAGGACCAGAATTTCCAAGGTCTCCTCGCAGGGAAAAATTTTCTGAGTAGTCAGCTACTTTCAGAGTGTTACCTCATGCCACTGCACTTTTTTTGACATTTCATAATGAAAAATCTCCTTAATGAGCTTACGGAGGGTGTTCGAGCTCCCTGAGTATTCTCCTTGGGTGCGCCTATGAAAAAGAATAGAGACTGTAGGGAAATTTACTTTCATTTTGAGGGTAAAATTGGAAAAAAATTAGGATTTTTTTGCTATGAAACTCCTTTTTCCAATCTTCTTCTGGAATTATGACTGGAGACTGGAAATGAATAATTCACTTTCATTCATAGAGTAAAATTTAAAAAAAAAATTGATGAATTTTTCCTTGCTGAAGCCCCTTAACCGATTACCTTCCGGAATTAAGACCATTTTATTGCATTATTTTCAAGAATTTTTGGCTTCTGATTTTAAGTACCTAGATCAAGAAGAAAATTTCTATTTTTTTATAACTTTCATCTCAAGTACCTATTCATTATAATTTCGCTAAAAGGACTTGAATCGGGACACTTAAAACAAATTTCTGATTAATTTGTTGAAATATTTGAATTTTGGAAAAACTTGATTCTCTACTTTTCTGCCAATTTTTTAAAATGTCGGTATGAAAAATTTTAGAGAAAAATTTAAGCAAGAAATTGTAAGTATCGTTATGTTTTGTGTACGCCTATTAATTTTCTTTGTGAATATTTTTATACAAATCTTATGGAATTGAATGTCAATATACGAATAAATTATTACATGGAAAAATCGACGCTAAGTAATTAATGCATCGAATAATTAACATTTGTCCCCTTAGATCAACTTATAGCAGTACCATGTGAAAATATAACGTTAGTTGTACACGTAATGCACACATTGAAACTCTCGCATACAATAATTAGCATATACACGAGTATTTTAGATATAGGTAGAGGCACTTGTATTTTATACTACGATTGGGGGCGTCGAAGTAGAGAGACGCGGAGAGAAAGATTGTACAATGCACGCTCGTGGCTCTTGTTAGCGAAATACACCTAAACGTACGTATTTAGGTGGCTAATTGAAATTACCAACCTTTTTTGCTGGTTTGCGGTTCGTAATTGAACTAGCTAATTAACGAGGCTATTGTATGTATTTGGTACTCTTACCTAGAATCGTATAATACGGTACCGTCTGGCAGAATATTCACGGTAACGTCTTTATTTTGCTTTCCTCGGATGAGAGAGCTTCGTTCGTTTGCTAGGTAGATACTGGGTGACCAGATGTGATCTAGGAATTCTTTTTCTCCTGCGATTTTCTCGATACCCAGGTTTTTATTGGCGAAAGATAAACGTTTGTCTTTCCATCGGAGTTGTATTAGAATTTGTATGTCGAATTTCTGCGAATAAAATGCGATTCATTTTGAATTTGGTTAAAATGTTTCGTAAGTTGACTATTTTCATATGTAAATTCAGTGTAGAGGGGAAGGGGGTGAAAACTGCACCAAACGGGGGTCAGAGAAGCAGTTTACGTCGATTGTGCCGGAATATATTTTTAGGTGAAAAAATTCAGTTCGGGTGAGAAAATTTGCGAGAATGATGGGTAGGTTTTTTTCTTTTGATTTGAAAAAAAAGTCACGATTTTTATAAAAATTTGTGAAAATTCAGTATTTTTTTAAAAAGTTGCAAGTCCTACCAACATAAAAATATTACAAAAAATGTTCATCTAAGCATTTAGACTTTTCCTTGCAAAAAATTTGGGTTCATCATAATTGAAGAAGGAAAATAGAAGAGTTATTGCAGAAAAATTGGAAATTCGAATTTTTAACTTGAATTAAATCGGAAATATTACAAAAGATGTTGCAATTTTTCTAGTTTTAATTTAAATTTTAAAAAGCTTCCCAAGCGAGTTTCAATAGAAAATACGGATGTTGAACTGTAATCAGTGGCGTCGGAAAGTGGGGTACAAGGGGTACATTGTACCCCCCCTCTCCAAAATCCTGACGAGGGTACAAAGTATCATTTGTAACCCCCCCCCCCCCCAATCACATCAAGTAGGCATTTTCGAGCTTTAAAACGTGGAAAAATGCTTTTTTGGGCTTTTAAAAACTCAATTTTCTCAAAGCTTCACCCTCGCTTCGCTCGGGCATGAACAAAGTAACAATTGTATGGATTATTTGATGCAACAGAACAAAAAAATGCTTCTTTTTCTCCCCTCCACAGAAAATCCTCCTGATATTCAAGTCTTGGTTCTCATTTTGTACCCTCCCCAAAAAAAAGCTTCCGACGCCACTGACTGTAATTAAACTCCCTCAAATTGTGCGAGAGTTATCGAGGACTCAATTCTTCAAAATTACTTAAATTTAAGGGTTTTGAGTGTGAAAGAAGTTCATGCTAAAACTAAACTGTTATTCAAGCTTTGCCTTTCATGGAACTTTTTGGTTTTGGTTTTAATTTTCATTAAAAATGAAGAGGGTCTAATTTGGTTGAAAAAATTGTTTTGGCGAGGGGAGGGTGGACGAAGGAGGAAACAATTTTTTTAGATGAAATTTAAAATTTTTGGTTTATTAAATAATTACGATGATGTATTTTAAATGAAAAATAACTAAAAACCAGGAAAGTTGTTTTGGTTGAAAATCAATAATAAAATCTTAATTTTTTTTAATTTTTCCTCCGCAGGTGAAATAATACTTGGGAGGTGAACTTGTATGTAGTATGTGCTTGTGAAATATTGATTTTTCTTATAAAAATTTACTTGCAGCCTAGATAGTCTCTAAATGAGTTCCGAAAAAGATTTTATTTATTTTTTTGATTTTTAAAAGTTTTGATTACTTACTGTGGATTTTTGACAGCTTTCTAAAAATTGAAGGTATGCGAACGATCGGAATTCAAATTCCTTCCCTTCTCGGCACCATTTTTTAATCTTACAAATCGAAATTTTTTCGCGGTATTTTGACTCGAGAGATTTTAATAGGTAGCAAAAATAATTTAGAATATTAGGTAATTTTTTCGATGTTGTGGGCAAATTGTCAAGGACGCGGACGTACCGATAGGGAAGGAGTAGCTCCCCCACCGGATTTTCCACCACTTGTACTCATATTTTCTCAAGTTGGGAAAATTTACTATTTGTGCTCGTCTTTTTTCAAGTTGAAAAAATATTACGAAGTTTAAAAAATGTTCCCATTTCAACAAATTGGAAAAATTTACCATTTGTGCACATATTTTCCAAATTGGGGGAGTTGAACATTTGTACTTTTATGGGGTTTTAAATAAAGAAGCAGAGTTAAATTATCCTTTTCTGATGTAAAATTCATCATTATTGTATCCACATTTTCCTAAGTTGGGAAAATTGAGCAGTTTTGCACTTAAATGTTTTTTTTTTTCAAGTACATAGAGTAGGTATAAAAAAACAATAAAATTTTTAAAAGCTTTAGCTTTGCGGCGCTCAGCGTTATCGTATTTCTCCTTTAATAGTTTTAAAATAGAAATAACCGGTAATTTATTCTGGTTTATTATTCCAAAACCTTGTTTTATTGCACATTGAATTTCATGTTTCTCAGAATGCCTATTGAAACTACAAAATTTTATTACTTTTTCTTGAAATTTTCCACTCGTTCTTCCCTCAGGACAAATTAACAATTTCTTAGGTTTTTTCAACTACGATAAAATTAGTGAATAGGTTTGAAAAAATTACAAATTTTTAATAAGCAATGAAGTGAATGAAGGGGAGAAGGGTCAACTATTCCTTGTGCCATCTCCCCTCGTGTCTAAAATAGTCAATCTGTTTCGTGCCTGAATAAATCACAAAATTTAAACATTTTAAGCTACTCGTATGTATAGGTACTTAATGCCAATTTTAACAATGTTAAGACTATCTAATCTACTTTTGCTTTACTTTATGCCCATAAATTTGATAATTTTTGAGTAAACTGCGTGCTTGATGCATATTTTGATCCATTATTTTTGAAATATTTTAAAAATCATTTTGGCAGTTTTATGATGCTCCAAGGGACTAATGGATGCACATTGCATAGGTACAGATATTTTATTTGCTCGAAGTAAAGCGTTTTGTGATGTAACGAATATATCAAATATTTCTTAATTCGACTATTAGAAGGCAAAACTGGCCCTTAAATTTTTTTCGCGCGTAGGAGAATTGAAATTCGAGCTTCTGCGTCACTTTCCTGATAAGAAAACCCTATTTGTTAGATGTGATAAGAAATTTATGTAGTTAATTACCAGTTGCGGTGCAGGCTTATGTTTGATGTAGTAGACGTATAATCGTACGTTGATGATATCGGGTTGATGCTCGAATAAGCTGTGAGTTGGTGAAGTATATTTATCGTAAAGCTGAGAATTAGTTAAATGAGCTAATAAATCCAGAGCAGCTGTGCCAGAGTCGAGGTTAATATCAGTAATGTTGATGTTTCTGAAAAAATTATCCATAATCGTATTTTAGTCGATTGTTTTGCAAACACAAGTACCTAAAATCGCGAGTATCACGTAAAATGAACAAAGATAGTCAATTTTTAACCCTTCTGTGTCACACTTATTTTTTTCACAATTTGAACTTTTTTTTTAAATTTAGGTTCGATGAAAAAAACATTCAGACGAAAAAAAAAATGCCTTCTTGGGGGATTAATAATCAAATATTTTCAAAGTTTCGCTCGGGCATGAATGAAAATCACGATTATATAAACTATTTGAGGTGACTAGGTATGCGAAAAAAGGCTCCCTTTCTCTCTATTTTTTCTGGTATTCCAAGTCTCCATACCCACTTTGTTTGTACCCCCAAAAAAAGTTTCCGACGCCACTGCTTGGATTTGTTATTATTTTCAATTTTTAAGGTTAAAATTATTAGTATGAAAGTTGTTTGTTTCAAAATTACATTTTCATCGATGTCTTTTTCCTAAATATTCTGTGCAAATCGCGTTAGAACTTATAACACCAATACGACTCTTTAATATTTTTATGAAAATGATTAAAATCTTGAATTTAGTGTTTTTATAGTAAAATTAAATTTAGTGTGGGGGGGGGGGGGGTCCTAACTCAATATTTTTCAAAAACCTATGATAATTCGGACCCTCTCCTTGAGAAAATTCTGACTATACGCCACTAGAAAAATGTGATGTATCCTTTTTTCTATCTTTAAAATTGAAAGGGATAGTAATTTTTCAAAGATTGTCATGTCGAATAGCCCCTTCAATTTTGAAAATGGGCAAAGCGTGCATATTACATTTTTTGTAGCAATTTTTTTTCTTCATGAGATCCATCACTCAAAAGGTCATTCAGTTCGAACAATTTTTTTATTTGTATATTTTTTTCATTAGTACCTATCGTTGATGAGTTGATTCCCATTTTTTTCGGGGTAGTAGGTACGAATTAATTCCGAACTTTTTTTTAGCCTATCAGCTTTACCCAGGAAATACCACGAGGAGGCTGACTTTAGAGATTTTTTTTGTTGTAACTACGACTGAAAATATCGTCCAAGTGGGTCTTTTATATAAGTCCTATAATTGGAAAAAGAACATTTTTAGTCGATAAAATTGAGTAAAAAAGGGAAAATTTGTGAAATTGGGCTTATAAAATTGGATGGAAATTTTCGGTTTTAGGATCCCTCTATTACAATAATTTCAACCATGCTTTTTTTCTGCTCGTAAAACATTTTCATCTGCACAAAATTACTACTTCATTAGTCATCAATATCGACTGTTTTCCCCCAAAAAAAGGTAATTTTGATGAAAATTTTCTCTCAAACGTCCCAAAACTAGATTTTAAGATAATTTTTCAAATCTCAATAAAAGATTAGGCAGTTATTATTTGAGAACAGTAATTTCTCGAAAGTAAGGCCAGTAGGGGGTGAACTGGAGTGCTGATCGAATTTGTTTACAAATTAATAAAATTATTATTGCATCATTTGTTTTTATTTAGCAGTGACAATATGACTGAGGGATGAGTGGGATGGTCACATAGGGGGGGGAGGGTCAAGAAGTATTAATACCACCAATTTGCAGCAGATTGCAATGCTTCAATAATATGAAATTTTCACTGAGCTGGAATGATTTTTTTTTTCATCGAGTAAGTGAACAAAAAATTTTTTCAACCACTGAAAGTGAATTTTGAAAAAAAAATTGAAAATTTTATACACGAGTGCAGCCACAAATTATTAAATTCTAAAATACGGAATTTATATCGACTTTCAATAATTGATTATTTTTTCGCCTGAAAATATTTTGCATTTTTTTTCAAAAACTGAAAGTATGCCTATTTCGAAAATTTTGTGTGTCAGTGCAGCCAGTTACAAATTGTGACAATGGAATTCACGTTGACCTCGAATTAATTTTTTTATCGTTTGAAAAATTCACAATAATTGTGTTTTCAATCATTACTCATTAGAAATAAAAAATTTTTAATTTTTCTTTGAAAATTTTGTAGATCAGTGCAGCCAGTTGCCAATTGTGATATTCTGATATTATGAACTAGAATGCATTATTTTTTTCGTCAAGTGATTGGACCAATTTTTTCTTCCGATCAATGGTAGTATGTTTTGAATTTTAAAACATCAGAATATCACAATTAGTAACTGCAGGGTGTCCAACGGTCAGTATAAGTCAGTATTTTTTCAAAGAGGTCAGTCTGGTCGGTATAAGTCAGTAGGTCTTTCTTTTTTTCAAAAATTTCTAAAAAATCCCATTTATCCTTGATAAATTTAAAAGAAATGAAAAAGTTTCTTTGATATAAATTTAATTTGTTTGCGAAAATTAAGTTTGCATAAATAGCTATTAAAAATTGTTTCTTATTAATTTTCCATTAAATAGCTACAACAGGGTGTCTACCGGTCGCAAAAGTCGGAAAATGGCCCAAAATTCATCAAAAGTCGCAAATTTTTCCAAAATGACTTGAATTTTTTTTAGCCTTGTACAAAACAGAGAAAGTAAAGAAATTTCACCTTTTTGGACATTTTTTCTAAAAATTTTCGCCCTCGTTTCGCTGGGGCTCATAATTTTTCAAAACCCATTCTGTTCTAACATGATTTTTCGTAAAAATTTTCACCCTTGCTTCGCTCGGGCAGTAACCATTTATCTCCTTCAACATAAAATAACTCACTTTTAGTAAATTTTTATGAAAAATTGTTTTTTTTTTTTTAAATTAAAGACGTTATTTCCTTCCATTATTGATTTTTTTCTGTAATAAATTTGTTCAAAGAAAAATTTTAAATTTTTTATAATGATTGAAAACACAATTGTTGCGAATTTTTCAAACGATCAAAAAATTAATTCGAGGTCAACGTAAATTCCATAGTGTAGCATGTCACGATTTGTAACTGGCTGCACTGACATTCAAAATTTTGGAAATTTTTTTTCGAAATTTACTTTCAGGGATTGAAGAAAAAAAAATATTTTCAGGCGAAAAAATAACCAATTCAAAGTCGATATAAATTCCGTATTTTGGAATTTTATAATTTGCTGTTGGCTGCACTGGTGTATAAAATTTTCAATGTTTTTTTCAAAATTCACTTTCAGTGGTTGAAAAAAAATTTTGTTCACTTATTCGATGAAAAAAAATCAGTCCAGCTTAGTGAAAATTTCATATTTTTGAAATATTGCAATCTGCAACTTTTCAACCCCCTGGTAGCAGTCTGAGTTTTGATCGGAGAAGGATGGCGATGGTTTAGGGAGATATAGAAACTCGAATCGCATATTTCATATGCTACGAAGGCTTCTCACACAATTTTGATTGACTAAAAAACGCAAAAAACATCGTTTTTTTCAAAATGAGGTGCACTTTTAGCACCTCCTGCTCCCCTCCCCTGGCCCCTCGGGGGCTCAAAAATTTTTTGTGAAGTCTCCCACTCTAAGTAAACCACACCACCAAATTTGGTCAAAATTTAAGATATGTTTTTTTTTTCGATCCACCATATTGATCATACGTATTAGTGAATTTGTCCAAATGCGACATACGTGTACAAGAACTAGTGTAACGCAGAAGAGTTAATACTCACGGATTACCATCGACAGACAAAACGACGAAGAAAACTAATTTCCAAATATAAACCGGACGAACGCCACACATGATACATTACGATTGCTCGAAACTTTTAGCGAAATTTTTTACTCGGTTGAGTGCCGAATATCGCGATATTTTGCGATGATAAGAGTACGACAGGCAGAACGCATCGGCAAATTGGGAGTGTCAAAAAATTTTTAACGTAATACACAGGTGTACGTACGATTTGTACGATGCGGTGGCGGCGTTAGGTCGCGTCCTTATCAGCGTCTTTATGTGGTTTTTTGGCTGGTAAACGACGCCGCGACGTGTACAAGTGCTTGTTTAAATACGAATAATAATTGAATAATATGCGGTATATTCATCGTCGCGAATGTTGATTTTGTATTTAATTTCGATACTCGAATAAGTGTGAATTGAAGCGTTAATTATGCGAAATTACACGCTAATTTGGACGCGTAGTCGCGGATAACTCGTTAGAGCGCGGGTCGTCGATGATTGTTTGATGTATTTGCCTACACCTACAACTGCGAGTATGTATCGCGAGTTATACAGTCGCGTACTTGAAAGTGTCGCCGAGATGCTCGGTTTGGTGTATTTTAATCCGGTGATGGCCAAATCGATGGCGTCTTTTTGGTCCGACGATAGGGATTCGAGCTGGGTGCTGGAGATCGAAGATGCTGCGTTGGTTGTCAAATGTTGCATTTGTTTCGATGTCAATGTCTGTAGAATGAATCGAGATTGAAGCAATGATTAAAGTGACTAGTTTTGTGAAAATATTAGAAGTGTTCGTGTGAAATTTAGTAGCTTACCTGGAGGAATGATGGAGATAGACATTGGATTATATCTGGAGTTATTCCTTCCATAGATTCGGGAGGGATGTGACTGCCTGTGGATAACCCTGTCATCACGCAGCCGATAGAAGCAACCTGCGCAAATTGTAAGTGTTAAAGTTCTGGCTTGTAGATGAACCTTTGTAAGTGTAGATTTGCAAATTGAGGAGTTACTTGAATAGAATTCCATTTTGAAGGTGGTCCAAAAGCTGTCTCGTCTGTAGCGAGTGTGACCAATTGAGCGAGAGCTGATTTTGGACAGTTTCGTAATGTAGCCAGTTCTCCCGCTGCGTCTCTGTTGAGGATATTTGAGGGTCAAGATGAATAATTGAGGAAAAGGGGGCTCAGGGGGCTCCAGCCTCCCTCCTTAAGCTCGGCAAGGAGATTTTTCATCATAAAAATGTCAAAGAAGCGTGATTTTAGTAACTCTTTCTTAAATAAACATATCTATACTAACTATGTACTCTTTACATTTGAATAAGTTGAATTTGGAAAAATTCTGTCTTTTTTAATCAGTAAAATAATTTCCACTTTTTTCGGTCAAAAAATTACTAATTTCTCAGTCAATGTCCCATTTATCATAAAAAATCAGTGATTTTGACTAAAAAAAATCATTAAACTTCATTTTTCAATTTTTTTTTCGCTTAAATCTGTAGGTGTATGTCATTTTTCCACTGAAAAACCCCCAAATACTTCAGCCCCTCTGAAATAACAGGTTACTTCATTTTTTTCATTGAATTTCGACCCCCTCCCCCATTTTTTCAAAATCTGAGCCCCTCCCTTACACAATTTCTGGATGGGTCTATGAGTGAAGAGTATTTAGTGAAAATGAAGTCACGAAGAGAAATTCTGCTCGATCAGGAAATTTGAAGAAATTTTATTGTTCAATCGTAATCTAGAATTGAAAAAAGAAGCCTAGGGGTATCTCCGTCCTCGACCGTAATCGTCGCAATGGACTTTGGAATTTTTGTAATTTTTTTCTAGTGATTAGATTAAAATTTTTGTTTCACTGATTATTGTACCTACAGTAATTTTAGATCTGAACCTAAAAACAAATTCTTGGAAAGCTGAATTTCACGTTATTTTTTGTGAAATGACTCTCTAAACAATATATGCACTTTGGAAGTGTCCGACTCCCACCCCTCCTCAAAAAATAGGATAAAAATCACCCTCAAACCCATTCGTTGCGTCTTCCCCCGAAATAAAAGGTTTAATCAAAAAATTTCAAGAGTATTAAACTTTTTTCTACGTTGAATTTTTTTCTACCTTATAGAAATGTAGAAATTTTTCAAAAATATGCATTTTTAAGCCAAATAACAATTTTTCAAAATTCACAATTTCTTTCATCTTACGAGTCAATTCGGACTATTTTTAGAAAAAGAATCATGAGAAATAGAATTATTTTCACATTTCACGTCGAATTTCCAATAGAAGACATCCCTCAGTTTTTGCAAACGGGCAAGGGCGGTGAGAGGAACAGGGTAGGGAAAGAAAAGGGTTGTTTTTCGTAGAAATTATTCAGTTGGACGGAACGAAAAAAAACAACTAAATTTTGACAAAATTCACGAAGGTGGTTCATTTTGAGTTGGAAACTAATCATAAAAATTTCAGTTTCCAAGCTCAAATTGGGGCGGAGCTGGTCATCAAAGGAAGATAATTTTGAAAAAGTCGGAGTTTTTCATGAGTAAACCTCGATTAAAATGGTGTGGAAAAGTTGAAAGAGGGCTAAAAAATTGCAATATTTGAGTTTATACACCTTACACCTCTTTAAATTTAAGAAGCTGACAGAAGTTGACCACTTGTCAGCTCAATTCAATACTAGTTTTAAGGTGGCCACGGTTCGGCTCGTTCAAAAGTTGAAGATCATTGAAAAATTAAGATTATGATTTTCATGAAAATGAAATAACATTCCTTCTCTTGATTCCTGGTATAAAAAATTTAAAATTTTTCATTTTTGTGTTGCCAACTTTCGATTGTGGCAAAAATATTTTCTTTACCAAAATTTTCTAATTTCTCATCGCAAAACTTCATTTTTACCTAAGGCGTGCTGCCTTAGGTAAAAATGAAGTTTTGCGATGAGAAATTAGAAAATTTTGGTAAAGAAAATATTTTTGCCACAATCGAAAGTTGGCACCACAAAAATGAAAAATTTTAAATTTTTTATAGAAGGTTTATTTTTTACAATAGAGTGCTTGAATGTTGGTTGAGTTTTGATGACCAAGACAGGGTGTCTAACGGTCCTGAAAAGTCAAGCAGGTCAAAAAAATGTCAAGCTTTTTACCAAGAGGTCAAGCAAGTTATGCAAAGTCAAGTTTTTTTCAAAAATTGAAAAAAAATCATTCACCCTTAAAAAAATGAGACGTTTTTTGTAAAAATTGTAGGAGTTGATAAAATTTGAATTTAGGAGCTCATTATGATTTTTTTTGAATGCGCATATATTTGTTTAAAGTTTTTGGTATGGGGGGGGGGGGGGGGGTAGGTCATAAAAAAGGCAGTCGTGCAAAAAAGGTGAAGCGAAATGAAGCTTTTTGCTTGACCAGTGTTGGACACCCTGCAAGAGAATGTCATTTCGTTTAAAAAAAAAAATCGAATTTTTAACAATCTGTAACTTTGAAACCAGGGTAGTTTTTACCCTTTTGCGGGGGGTTGCTGGACACTTGTGAGATGCAAGTTTTCGTATTTTGTTCAGATAGGGTGAATTTGCTTGAATGAATATTCAGCGAAATACCAAATGTGGATCAGGGCCCGGTTGTGGATCAAGCCACATAACAAGGAGTTGTGTAAAAAAAATTAGACGTGTGTATGAGCCATCAGATTACCCGATTACATATCTTTGATCGGTGTTTTTTTTTTCATTACAAAGAAGAAAAAAATAAAATGATTTTAAAGGACATTTTTTGACGCGAAAAATGGATGTTCTAGAAAAAATTCACCGTCAGTATTTTTTTAAATGAAATCCTTAATTTTGATGTAGAGGAAAGTGACTTTCCATAGGACTTTTTTTCAAAAAATTATAGTCCTCTGCAAATGGTTTGATCCACAAACGGGACCCTCTGAAAAATTCTAAAAAATAGAGGTTGGGGAAAGAATTCCTACAAGCAAAAGACTCATATCAAAAATCCGAAACAAAGGTATTTTGGTAGTAAAAACTTCCTTTTTCAGATGCCGTATTCTGTTTTACCTGGAACTTGGAATTTCAGGGTCTTTTGGGCGATCGGGATAGTCTGATCCACAAATTTTTATGGTACTTCGCTGTTGTGCTGCTTGCTCTCAATAGCTCCAAATTCGGAATAAATGCACAAAAATACGAAATTACACACAAAATTGGAATAAAAATCTGTATGAAAATCGAAAAATACAAGATTACGGAATCGATGTAGAAATAGAACTGATTATTGCAAGTCTCCCCCATTAGTATTTACCTGTACTAAAAATGGCCCAAATATGGGAGGGAGATTTTAATTTTTAACACCTGGATGAGCCATATTCGCGACCGTTCGGTACATTTTCAATAGCTAATTAATAAGTTGCCATAGCCATTGAAAGTGTAACAGCTGTTTCCATTATTGTGTGCCCAAAAAATCTTACAAACTTGGTGACTTTATGATGTCGTAAATTAAAATAAAATAACCAAAAAGGGAGAAGCGTTTGCACATGTAGGCACAAGAACAATAGGTTTATCAAAAAGTCGTAAAAGTCGTATCAACGTTATGAAATTTTAAACGAACAGTTTTTTTTTTGTATTTTTCAATTCGCTGCTGGGGGCTCGTGAACAATTAGATTCATTTACCAAAAAGTCGTAAAAGTCATGTCAGTATGATAAAAATAAAAAAGACCAAGTTTTTTTTATAAAATACCTAGTATTGTTTGAGAATTTACAGAGAAATTGAAATTCGAATTTGAAGTAAACGAATTGGCAGTAAACGGCCAGCAATTAATAGTCATAAAATATGAAATTTATAACTACATACATAGGTTAGACATTTGACTATAAACTGGAGTAAGTATTAAAAAAATACTGGTCCAGTTGCAGAAGGCAGATTTTTACGTACTGCCAAAAAATTGTTCTTTAATAAGGGGTTGCAAATCGATAAAATATTGCAAAAATTTATAAGTACGTATTCAAAAAATTGTGAAAATCTGTTGATTTTTTCCGTGCTATTTTTCTGGCTTCTAAAAAAATCCATTTTAATGACACTCCCTCCTAAAAAATCGAAAAATTATGAAAATTTTATTCGCAATCGTTCTTATTTTTCAAAAATATTTTTTTCAAATTTCCCTGATGATGAACACTGTGTTTGAAAAGCTTTGCAAGTAAACTTTTTTGGAGAAGAATAGTTTTTCCTTTCTCACCATTACTCACACTTCTCGTTACTGGCACACCGTTTATCACGTTTTCCAATCAATTTTTTTTCAAATTTTTCGTACTTCTTCACGCTAAGTAGGTACACTTACGCAGACGAAAGTGCACTTCTATTTTAATTTTCAATCGGAATTAATTTCCTGAGGTGAAAATTAAAAAAAAATGGACTTGAAAAAAATTACCAAGCTGATTTTGTTTTTGTTCTAAATTACAAATCAACTGAAAATTCATTTTAACCTCCTAATCGTGCAGATTTTTTCGTTTTTTTGATTGGGTATTGAAAATACTCGTGAAATAGTTTCATGATGTACCTGTAAGAATCTGGATGAATTGATAATAATTCTGAATCGTTGAAGGCGCATAGGATTTGCCTAAGTGCGATTAAGTCGATACTGGTGAGCTGTTCGGGCATTTTACGGCTCCACTGATTGTCGATGGTTTGTTTTAGGGCGATTAACTGAAAAAAAAAAAATTACTGTTAGTGGTGGAATTGACATCTTTCTTATTTATTATGGTACATTGAGCCGTAATGAATTTAAGGACAGAGAAGGTAGCTCCCTTCCTCATCATCGCAAAATTGCATTTTTAATGAAGAAAACTTGACTTAGATCGAAAAATTTGGAAAACTGATGATTTATCTTGGAAAATTTTCAGTCTGAGGTGAGGAATTGTATTTTGAGTCGAGATAACCGAAAAAAATTCATCGGGGTTGGAAATTTTTATTTTTTGCCTCCTCTGCCAGCGCCAATCGGTTCATCTCTGGCTTAAAATGAGAAAATACATATGTGGAATAAAATACATATTTTTAATACGTATTACGTAGGGTAATTTTCTTAACTGTTATGGATCATTATTTTTCCTAAAAAGCCTCAAGCTGGATACAAAATTGTGACAGGGGTGGAATGTAAATTAGTTATTCAAAATTGTTTTTTAATCAAGCCCGGCATGAAATCTGATCACTTTTTCTTGCGAAAAAACTCCCTCCTTGACTCATTGGTTTGAAGAAGCTGAAAGAAATGGCAGGGACTTTTGCAAGAAATCTTTCTAGCCTAAAATTGAATTTGAATAATTTTTGTAGAGGGAAGAGGGAAGTTTCAGAAAATTTTGTGAAAAGTGACGAAAAAAGGTGGAAAGTGATGATTTCTGCAACAAAAAAAAATGAACACTAAAAGGCTAGAAAAATTTGAAGAAATTTAGTTTGGGTTATTTTTTTGATGAGTCGGAAATTGCTAAGTTACTTACTTACTAAAAAAAAAAAATGAAACAATGAAATATTTTACTGTCGATGTAAGACTTGGAAAAACAAATGTACCAATTTCAACTAGCTTTAATTAAATTTTTTATTTTGGGCTTATTAGCGGGTCTTCTGTTTTTCTCCAATCTCTTTTTCTCATCCTCTTATGCTTTGGTTCAGTTAGATGAAAGCCTTTAAATATTTGAATAAAAGAATCTTTTTCTCAGTAAGCAGATGAATGAAAGGGTATAGCAGGTTAAGTATGGTGTTTTGGCCTTGGAAAGGGATTTTGATGAAACCTACCCCAAAAGTTGAGTCATGATGAGAAAAAATTCTGACAAAAATTTTGGACCCCCAGGAGCAAGTATTTTCGGGGGGAGGGGCCAAAATGTGTTTTTTAAACTTTATTTTTTCGTTTTTCACAAAATGTAGATAAAAATTTCGTGTTTTTTTTAATTGAATCTAGAGGGTTAGAGGAACCCTAAAAAAAAATTTTCAAAATTTTTGACCCATTTTTCGTCGAGTTATGGCGTTTTAAAAACTTTGAGCGGCCATTTTGGAAAGAAGTTTCAGAGGTACAGTCACCATTTTTTTTTAGAAAATGTGTTATTTAGTGTTGATTATACCACATAAGTTTCAATGAGTTTGAATTGGTGCAACATTGTCAAAAAAAATAAAAACTGACCACCGGTCATGCGGAGCCCGAACGTTCATGTCAATTTCCCACGGCGTTCTGGTGGAAAGCACGGTGCTCGCGCTCGCTATGTTTGACAAATGCCATTCTAATCCAGAGGCAGATTACATTTTTTCAAATATGAACGCAAATGGTGATGTAGGTATAAAATTTGGCATAGCAAAGAAGGATACCATAAAAAATTTTTTGAGCCAGGAAAATCATCGCCAAATCTCATTGGAGGGGGTGGGGGAATATCCAGAGGGGGTTCGGCTCTTTCAGTTTTCAAAATTGAGCTGTCGGTTTTTTTTCGTGTAATTTCTATACGATGGAATTCTGCTGAGTTCAAAAATGACATTACATTTGGAATTGCAGGGAGAGAAGTTCCTCAAATTTCGGATTTTTCATTTCAAATTTTCACATTTTCCTCGAATATGTTATCTATTCTGTAGAACCTGCCTAAATCCCAAATTATCTTTTTTTTTTACATTTTTCGAAATCTGCGGGTAGATTAGGTACCATACATACGTATAATTGACTTTTCACAAATTCCCGTACCTCTAAGCTGAATGAATGGAGGAATTTGATGAAATTGAACCAATTTTTCACGTTCTGTTCCATAAACTACCTACGTAATATTTCGTTTCAGTTTTGATTGTGATAATATTGGTGGTATCTCTCAACCGCGTTTTTGGATGTAAACACGAAAAAAAAAACCGATAGCTCAATTTTGAAAACTGAAAGAGCCGAACCCTCTCTGGATCTTCCCCCTCCCCCTCCAATGAGATTTGGCGATGATTCTCCTGGCTCAAAAATTTTTTTATGGTATCCTTCTTCGCTATGCCAAATTTTATACCTACATACCATTTGCGTTCATATTTGAAAAAATGTAATCTGCCTCTGGATTAGAATGGCATTTGTCAAACATAGCGAGCGCGAGCACCGTGCTTTCCACCAGAACGCCGTGGGAAATTGACATGAACGTTCGGGCTCCGCATGACCGGTGGTCAGTTTTTATTTTTTTTGACAATGTTGCACCAATTCAAACTCATTGAAACTTATGTGGTATAATCAACACTAAATAACACATTTTCTAAAAAAAAATGGTGACTGTACCTCTGAAACTTCTTTCCAAAATGGCCGCTCAAAGTTTTTAAAACGCCATAACTCGACGAAAAATGGGTCAAAAATTTTGAAAATTTTTTTTAGGGTTCCTCTAACCCTCTAGATTCAATTAAAAAAAAACACGAAATTTTTATCTACATTTTGTGAAAAACGAAAAAATAAAGTTTAAAAAACACATTTTGGCCCCTCCCCCCGAAAATACTTGCTCTGGGGGTCCAAAATTTTTGTCAGAATTTTTTCTCATCATGACTCAACTTTTGGGGTAGGTTTCATCAAAATCCTTTTCCAAGGCCAAAACATCATACTTAACCTGCTATACCCTTTGAAGAAAATGTTTCGCCCATGAGTGTACATACTTTTTTTTCACTTATAACCCTTACCTATTTTACTTTGACGACATTAATTTTGTTAAAAGCTGATACGATCGTTAACTTGGTTTCGACCTTTTAAACACATTTATTCGTTATCCTATTTTTTGTGTTTTTTCTTCATTTTTTGCTTTTATCGTGATGTGCTCGTACTCGCCATAAAATTTATCATGGCTTCACCCTCCCGAACACCCTACACACTGTCACAGCTCTTTTTATCACTCGGCGCTATGAATGAGAATTGATCACGCGAGTATACCTATCATATGTAAAAGAAAATTAGACCCACAGTTGAATACTTACTCATCTGTGAATTGATCGCGCCGCATCTGTTTCAATTATTATTCTGAAGAGATCCCTCTTCTTTTTGCTTTTATGTATAAATATAACGTATACAGTTATAACGTTGAATAAGAGTAGAATTGTACTTGAATTAGATAAATTTGACTTATTGTATGATTTGAACGATCAGAAGCTCGAGATGGTAGTTTTCATGGTTAATTTTGTTTTATTTTATTGCCACACTCTCACTCTCTATCTTGGAAACTCGAAAAAAATATAATAATCTGATCACTAAATTGATCCAGATTTGATCTAATTACTTGCTTCATTTTATAGGTACGTAATTTTTTTATAATTCAAGTGCTTCGGTCTAGTCAGGCCTGTGCAGAGAGGGGGAAAAAGGGATATTTCCCCCCGGGCCCGAGATTTTTGGGGGCCCGTAGCCCCCCTCCCCCCCAAGACAAAAAACATGCTGTCTTACCGCGAACGCGAGGCCCTCTCAAACAAAAAATTTGGCTTAGCACGTACCCATCACACGAGTACACTCGTAGGATTGGTTTGAATTGTTTTATAATTTTAGATGTGTATAATAGGATGGACCGAAAAACCAAAATTTTTGATATTTGAGTTCCAATACTGCGCAAAAGACGAGGGTTAGGACGAGTAGAAAATTATATTTGAAAAATTCAAAATCGATTAATTGATGTTCCGATCGCGCAAGAGCCTTCAATTCTTTAAAAATTGTCAAAAATTCATTTTTTTAAAAAATTTAAAAGTTATTAAAATCAATTTCAAAGATTATTCAACAACTGTGTGGATCAAAAAGCACAATTTTTTCGAGAAAATTGCCAATTTTTAACGGTTTTCAATTTTTCTTCATAGATGAAGTGAAGTGTAATAGGAGAAAGTAACAAAGCTATAAAATATTGATTTTAGCAAAAAATTGTACTTTTTGGTCTGCACAATCCAAGGAAATGAATAATCTCTGAAATTGATTTAATCAATTTTGAATTTTCTTGGAATTAAAAAAAAAATTAGTTTTGAAAATACCTACTTACTTACTGACTTTTTGACAATTCTTGAAGAATTGAAGGTTCTTGGGTTAATCTACTTAATTTTTTTTGTTATCCACAGCCTCCTTCTTTTGCGCAGTATTGCAACTCAAAAACCAAAAATTTTGGATTTTTGAGTCCCCTCCCCCCCTGTGGGTGATATTCTTTCTCTTCAATTTTTCCCCTCGGGCCCGGATTTTCTGTGCACGGCCATGGGTCTAGTCATATGTACTTTGAATTACATTTAGACTCAACCTCATCTCTGACAATGTCTCTTTTTCAAGTCGATAACCCCCCCCCCTCCCCCTCCCATCAGATCTAAATGGGGACGAAGGCATCAATTTTTTTACGACAAAATTTTCTCCATTTTTTCTAGAAGGGACCTAAAAATGTCAGAAAACAGAAAAAAACAAAATTTGTACGTTATAATTATAAAACGCAATCGTAATTTCCTCTTGATTGAATTTATTCGTTATTAATAAAATTATCCAATACTTGAATCATTCAATTTTTTGAAAATCGTTGAAAAAACTTTCTTTTTCGAATACAAAATTTCTCGAATGACTGTCGCGAATAATTTTAAATTTGATAAATGAAACTGAACAGATGAATAAACAAATATTACAACAAAACTACCTTCATCCCTGATGGCAATAAAAACACATCTGGATTCCTACAATTAATCGAGCATTTAACGTGTTAGTGGAAAATTTAAGCGTTTTAATGTCTGGTCGAGTGAATTGGCCCGACGAGTTGACGTACACTACACATACACGTATGTTCGATGCAGGTACTTGCCTATGTTTGTTGAAGTTGAAAAATATTCATACGTCAAGGTTCACGTAACACCCACAATAATATTCTACGTAATATCTCAACATATGCGTAAATGACGCATCTCTGATACATATATCACGTATAGGCATACCTGTACGTTGTGTACTTAACCTAAATCTAAATACCTTAATTTTTAAAGTTCATACTGCAGTAGGTCTATAATTCTGAATAATAAGACGTGATTTGCGATTAGTCATCAGCTGAGCGTGAGCTGGCAAAAGCAAATGCGAGCCCTAAAAATTCGAAATAGAATTTTCAACGCCCCTCCTTCCCTGCTTCCAACCATATTCAAATCAAAACGTTATGAATCAGATTTTCGTTAGGGCAAAAATTTTGAAAAATGCCAGTTTGAGCACAAATTTACTTTTTTGCAGTTTTTTTGCAGTTTTTGTGAAATTGATATATTATGACAATTTTTGCTTCTTTTTTTTTTGAGATTTTGTCAAATTTTACTAAAATTTTGAAAATATTACCTAATTTTCATTTGATACTTAATTTGGTGCACTACTGATGTTGAAAATATTGCAACACTTCAATTATTCAGAGTAATCTTTTCTGTAAAATTTTTCAATTTTTGTGATAAATTTATCAAATTTTTCGAAAAAATGGTTGATGTTTTTATAAAACCATAGCAATTTTTCCAAGATTTTTTCTATTTTTATGTCAAATTTTTGTTTAGCTAATGGACCCTTAGACATTGATTGGAGTACATTTGAAATTTTCGTATTTTTTTTTAGGAACCCATCCATTCCATTGCCGGATTCCAAAAGGTCTTTGGCCAAATTTTCGAAAAAAAAATTCGAGCTTAGTGCAGAATCACATTTTTGCATCTCTCCCTCGCCAGCTCTACTCTAGACAAAAAAATCACAAAGTATGAAAATAATTCCCATCCCAAGGTTTTTTCGGCTCAATATTCCAACCCCCTCCCAAAATGTGGTTTTTTGCTTATAACTGGACGAAAACGCAATTTTTCAAAAAATTGGTCATATACAATACGATTTCTTATAAAATTTCTTGTTAAAAAAACTATTTTTCAATTTTTTTGTGCCGCGGGGGGGGGTGAGTAAAAAGTGATTGCAGAGTATTTGATCAACGTACGTATCATTTTAAATAATTTTTTGGGAGAATTTAAATTATATTCCATTGGGTGTTTAAAGCTTCCGAATCCATTTCTGGGGTCATTTTGACCTCAAACTTGAACCAGATCCTACAGGGGCGTGAGCGAGGTGCCGAGCTAAAAAAAATGTCTCGAAAATATCTAAAATATCAACTGTGGTATTAATTCAAATTTTTTTACCCGTTGGGTTCGTTCATCGTTCTCAATATCATTTCATCGAAAAATCCAAAATGGACCCATGAGAGAGGTGGTGGGGAGGAGCCAAATTCAAAATTTTTCATAATAATCAAGTGGGGTGTCAAAATGTATATTTTTTGATCCCTAGAACCCATTTCTGAAGTTATTTTCACTTCATAACCTCAAACCAGAATCCATTGGGGGGGGGGGGGGGGTGAGATGAAAAAATATCTCGGAAACATCGAGTGTGGTATCAAAATCCATGTTTTTTAAATTGATTTATTGATGTTTTTTGTTAGGGGGAGAAGTATCCCATCCCAGGAGATCGTGGTTTAGTTTATAATCCCAGAAACGGGTTCAAAAGTTTCTTTTGAAAAACTAGGGTTTCGTCGAGTTGTAAGTGAAAACCTCATTTTGGGATGTTCAACCCCTTCCGCCCTTCGGGGGAGTCCGGTGCCCTTTGGGGACCACGACATCTTAGAATATCGTTTGGTACAGTGTCCTGAGTCAATTGAGCCAAAAAAACCTTACAAGAAGGTATCCCAACTCAAAGTAAAATTTTGAGCCCAAACAAAAAAAAATTGGAAGTACATCATAACAGGATCCCGTATCCAAAATTTCAGGTGCTGAAGTTCATTTCTCGATTTTTGGCGTTTTTTTGAAATTTCAAAACTACCCCCGCCCTGCAAAATATGAAAATTTGATCTAATGAACGAAAAAAGCTGAAATTTGGTATATCCCTTATTTTCGATCTCCCGAATCGATTGGAAGTGGTTTCGAGACGTTTCCGAACCACCAGAAAATTTTGGAATTTTCCTTTCCTGGAGAAAATCTCATAAAAATGGCCCATATGCACTTCAGCACCTATAATAGCGGATTATCCATATTGGTGACATATTTGATCGATTTAAACACAGTTTTCTAAAATTCATAACGTGGAGTTCAAATTCGCATTTTTGGGCAAGAAATTTTCCTGGAAAAAATTTAAAAATTCGCCTAACGCGCATACATTGAGGTAAAAAGTGGAAACTTGGTAGATACTCTATTTTCGACCTCCCGAATCGAATGGAAGCGGTTTCGAGACGTTTCGGAACCACCAGAAAATTTTGAAATTTTCCAGCTCTGTAGAAAAGCTCATAAAAATGGCCCATATGCACTTCAGCACCTATAATCGCGGATTATCCATATTGGTGACCTATTTGATCTACGTATTAAAACAGAATTTTCTGAAATTCGCAACTTTGAGTCCTTTATATTTTTTTTGGCAGAAATTAATTTTTTTCCAGTAAAATTGTCAGCCAAAAAATGTAAATTTGAACTCAAAAAGTTGCGAATTTTGGAAAATTCTACTTTATTCGATCAAATAGGTCATCAATATTAGTTAACCACGATTAAAGGTGTTGATGTTCATATGGACCATTTTTATGGGCTTTCTTCCAGCACTGGAAAATTCCAAACTTTTCTGATGGCTTCGAAACGTCTCGAAACCGCTTCCAATCGATTCAGGAGGTCGAAAATGGGGTATATTCCAAATTTCAGCTTTTTTCGTTCATTAGATCAAATTTTCATATTTCGCAGGGCGAAGGTAATTTTGAAATTTCAAAAATTCGTCAAAAATCGATAAATGAGCTTCATCACCTGAAATTTTGGATAGGGGGTCCTGTTATGATGTACTTCTGATTTTTTTTGTTTGGGCTCAAAATTGTACTTTGACTTGGGATACCTCCCTTGTTAGATGGGAATTATTTTCGTACTTTGTCTAAATGCCCAGAACCACAAAGGATTCTGATTACTTACTTGATAAGCAGACAAATTTCTGTACAATCCTAGAATCGTAACTGTATCGATATCGGTTACCGTGACGTTGGGAAAATCGCCCACTGGTATTCCAGATATCACCCATCCTAATTGCTTCAAATTGTCTTCCGGAATATCATTTACGGAGCCGTAGACCTGGAATGAAAAATTCACTTGGAATTAAATTCGATACTTCATGGTCGTCAAAAGTTTTGCTCCAGGCTGCAGGTAGCTAACTAACCTAACTCAATGAATAGATAAATGTACAATTGAATGAAACCAGTACCGTTTTAATTGTTTCCCAAAGTGTCTGCGCTTTCGCTTTATCGAGCTCGTTTTTTCCAAGTATGAATAAACATGTTTCCAGCTGCTGTTGTGTGCTAGACGATAATGTTGCGAGATCGTCTTTAGAGAACTCTTTCACGGAACCCTCTCGTAATATGTCGTTGCAAGAAATGGCTATCGCAGCGATTACTGTAGACAGATGCAAGATATTAAAATGATTGATAAAATCATAAATTAATTGAAAGTTGCTTTGATCGGGTATTTATCGCATAAATAGCACGTGCTGTACTGGTTTCATCAAATATATGTACGATTTCTAGGAAATCTGTAAGTAAGTAATTATTTTCATAAATACAATGATTGAAACGATAGAGGAAAATTAGTTTGTAACTTGAAGAGATAACTTCACGCGATGTAGCGAATAAAATAAACACGTCGAGGAAAAATCTAATCTGTTTTTTATTTTTTTATTTTATCTTTTCAGAGATATGAAGTTTTTAGTGTCTATGTTCTAGTTCGATGTCCTCTACTAAAAAAAGTGGAAGGGACATTTTGCTAGTTATTGGGCTACGAATATTTATGATCTAAATTTCGTACCAGGACACATTTTGATTTTTTACTGCTCGAAAGTTCTTGAACTTTCACCTTTAAAAAACTGATGGTTCAAATTAATGTGAAATTGTGGAATTTTTCGCGCTGAATTCGAATATATAGGTCTGCTAATCTTGAATTCTGCGGAAGCCCTGGCAAACTGAGTTAAAGGGAGGGAAAATATTGAAAATTTTCGATTTTGTTATACTCCCTTCAATTTATTTGAATTCGAATTAGATATTGATTTATTAATTAGATTTTATGCAAATGTGTTAAAATATATTCTTATCATTTTAAACTTACGATAATAATTAAATCTTGAGTTTTGAAATTGAGAAATAGTTATTGACCCTCGAACTTGAAAAATAGTTCTCGTACTTTGAAATTTTCGGATTTGTAGGAAAAAATCAAAGGGTATGGGGTGTTTTTGGCCCCAGGCCCGATTTTCAATCTAATGCCTCCAGATTGTGTTGCTTGATGAAAAAAAATTCTGGAAAAAAATTTGGCTCCCCAACCCCTTGCCTTTCGGAGCTATGGCCATTTTATTGCATTATTTTCAAGAAAATTTTCAATTCCAACAAAAGTGAATGAAATTTTCTGTTATTTGGCACAAAGTTACATCTAGTAGAGGTCTAAACACAATAATTTTTTCATCAATTTTTGTGCACTCCTTCATGAAGTTTTGGCAATTTGAAATTTTCAACTAAAAAAGACCTCAACACCGAAGTTCGACTAATTTTTGGAAATATCCTAAAAACGTGTTTTTTGACGTAGATTCACGTCAAGTATTCAGTTTTGGCGATACCCTTTTCACGATCGTTTTACTTTAAATCTCGAAATTTAGTTTTATTGTCGCGAAAAATCAGTGAAAAAAGTGAATTTCGACATTTGAAGTAAAATGATCGCGATAAAGGTGTTTATCGGGGTATTTTGACCTGCTTAACACGAATCCGACGTTAGTTTCTTCATTTGATCATTTCTCTCCGTATAAAATGCTCAAGATGTGAAAAATCAGCCAAAATAACATTTCTATAATGAAAGGGGAAAGAAATGAAAACAGAAACAAAAAAAGTACCAGCATATTACAATTTCTGAGTTGAATTCGCATAAAAAACCATTTATTGGATTTAAAAAAATGTCAACCGGTTCCAAGGGATGTTCGACAGCACTGATAACTTCTTAAATTCAAAATTTCCTGAAATTTTCAAATTTAGGGTGATGAAGCATGGGAAAGGGTCATTAAATTCACGTAGTAGTGGGGAATGTGATATCGAAATCTATGTTTTTTGAATCTTAGAATTCGATTCCGGCAATATTTTTCGTCAAAAAATTTCATAATTTAAGGGGTGAGGCATATAGGAGGGTCAGTAAATTCACACATTAGGACATATATTATATCGATATTTTTTGGGGTCATAGATTTCGATTCTGGAAATATTTCGCAAAAATTTGACCGGTGGAAACCGAACACCAAGATTCACGGTTCTGTTCCCTGCGAATAATTTATCCGAGTCGATCGTAAACCAAGTTAACTAAATGATTGCGTTGCAGGAAAAAAATACGTTCGCGGTTTAAAAGACACCGCTGCTTACAAAATCACCAAAAAATTACAGTCGTTTGAAATTTCACGTTCGAATCTTCGGACTCTTTTCCTTTGATGCGTGGACAAATAACTTTATCGCTTATGTATGACATGCCTACGCCTATAAATTAATCATATGGTATCTTTCGTGAAAATAAAAAAGTCGTAAAACTGCTTCGTTTCAAATTGTGATTTGGGATAATACATAGTACAAGAGACACAGTATTAGCTTGTATTGGTTTTATTTTTTATTGCTATCGTTAGTCTTTTCTTTTGCTGTTGTTTTGATGAATCAACTAAACGATTCTAGGAACTGGTTCAAGAATGTTCGAAGAGGACAATAAGATCCGCTGTCGAAAGCAGTTTGCATGGTAAATTTGTGAAGACCGAAAGAGAAAAATTCGTATTTTGTTAACAACTGAAAGAATGAAGAAATAACTTTGTAGGAGAAATAAGTGCGAGATTTCGAACGGTTGTATTTTTGGCGATTTTTTACGCAGATGAGTTTTTTTCAAGTTTTCAAATTTTCACAATCCATTTAAATATGTAGTTTTCCCAAGAATACGAATTTTTCCCTTTCAACCTTTACAAATTTTTTGTCATTATTTTTTGTATATTGTCATAGTCTCTCAATTTTATGGGTTATTCCATGTCAAGTCGGGACCCTTGAGTTTGGTTATTTTTTGGCGGAGATGGGGCACTTTAAAAAATTCTCGAAGTGGCGTCACTTCGAATATTTCAACTGTGAATAAGTGGTCTGGCGACTAATTTTTTTTTTTTGATAATAACCCTCGAAGGAGATCTGCGGAAAATGTTGGAATCAGTGTTGCTACTTTTGAAAATACGAAAAAAATCGCTTGAAAACGGTATTTTAAAACAGCAATGTTTGCAATGAGTTGGAAAAGTGAAAAAATTCCCAGTAATAATTCTTTTTTATTTTTTGTGGAATAACAAATTCATTAAAAAATAATGGCGTACTTTTTGATTTTTTCGAAAAAAGTTTTTCAATATGGCGAATTTTGAAAAAATTACACAGGGCGACAAAAAAATTTTTTGGTCTGTTTCTGGGTTCTCATGCCGAAATTCTGTTTCTAGACATCAAAATACATCACCTTGCTCAATCTTGGCTTCCAAAGTTTGCTTTGGGGGGGTGGGGGGCCAAAAAACTGATTTTTCGAGGTCAATAAGCCTGAGCATTACAAAAAAAATTGAAAAAATTTTTTTTTGGACTAATCTTGTAGGAAATTTCACGGCGAATCCAATGCCGCAAACCGCAGACCTCCGTTTCTCTTTTAAAAAAAGTTACAGCTCATTCTTTCCAAAATTTTGTGAAAAAATCGCATTTTTTGTTTTTTTTTCGCAAAGAAGTGAAATTTGAGAGAAAAGTAAGGGTTTCAAGGCCATAATGACCATGGTGAGAGTTGTAGGAAATTTCACGGCAAATCGAATGCCGTAAACCGCGGATCTCTATCTCTTATTGAAAAAAAGTTACAGCTCATTCTTTACAAAATTCTGTGGAAAAAATCACATTTTTTGTGCCTTTTTCGCGAAAAAGTGAAATTTGAGAGAAAACTAAGGGTTTTAAGGATGAGCTGTAACTTTTTTTCAAAAAGAGATAGAGGTCCGCGGTTTGCGGCATTCGATTCGCCGTGAAATTTCCTACAACTCTCACCATGGTCATTATGGCCTTAAAATCCTTACTTTTCTCTCAAATTTCACTTCTTTGCGAAAAAAAAACAAAAAAAATGCGATTTTTTCACAAAATTTTGGAAAGAATGAGCTGTAACTTTTTTTAAAAAAGAGACGGAGGTCTGCGGTTTGCGGCATTGGATTCGCCGTGAAATTTCCTGCATGATTAGTCCAAAAAAAATTTTTTTCAATTTTTTTTGTAATGCTCAGGCTTATTGACCTCGAAAAATCAGTTTTTTGGCCCCCCACCCCCCAAAGCAAACTTTGGTCCAAAAAAATATTTTTTCCTTCATTCGTTACATAAAAGCAACCCAAATTTGGCAATGAGAACCCAAAAACAAAATTCGTGTCGCCCTGTGTTATCTGCCTGACTGGAAAATATTTTCTCCATTTTTACGATACATATTTTATTGATATCTTGTCCATAAGGTATAAAAAGGTTTGAAAAAAATTCGAATAAAATGTTGAAAAATTAACCAATTTTATAAAAAGCCTATGTATGAATAAATCATTAAAAAGCGATATTTTTGAGAAGAGAATTTTCAAATACTGTTGTCGAAAATATTTTTTTAAATGTGAAGGTATCATTTTTTACTGATGGGTTATTTCTGCATACAGCTTTCCAATATTCAAATGTTTTTTGGTGATAATTCGTACGATGTGATTTCTAAAAAAACGAGATTTTTTCGTATACTGAAACAACCGTATTGAAATAATTATGACCCGCGAGATACAAAATGTGAAGGGAAAACCTAAAAACTTTGTTTGGTTTTGGTTATGGGGTAGGAGAAATCTGTAGAATTGAAAATAAACCTAAATAATTCCCTGATAGGAAAAAATGACGTGATATACATAGTACATACATAGGTTTAGGTCAGATTTAAACTCTTTGGTACACTTGTTTCGCGACGTGACGTATATTCAGGAAGGGATAGGTAGCTTATGTCTGGTAAACCTCTACCTGCTGCGAAGACCCCAAGATAACTTGAGTCTACAAAGGCTCGAAAATATAAACCTATTGTAAATACTTAGGTATGTAGACGTACCACCTGTGGAATAAAGGTAAATTTTCAAAGAATCTGAGACGAAATGTTTTCAAGTGTTGGATTATTGTGTGTATTGTAAACAATATGCAGTATGTAATGACAAAATTGAACAGAAAACGAATGTACATCGAATGTACCTCATGGGTTGAGGCATTGCAGGCCCGTAGCTACCGGGGAGAGGGGATGTCTCCTGAAACAGTCATCCTCCCTGGAGAAATTTGTCAAAAACCTACCGAAAATTTTGAAAATAATTTTGCACTTTAAATTCTTTAATTCCAATAAATTTCCAACTAAAATACCAATTTTGAGAAATCTCAATTTAAACGTCAGAATTGTTAAAAATCCCATAATTCTCATAAATTATTCTGAATAAATGTTTGTTTGTTTTTCAAAGTTGATATTTTGATAGTTTTATTCAAATAAAAAATGAATACCCAAAAGTGGAAAATTTATCTAATTTTGAACCAGCATAACGTGATTTTGGCCAGCAATACTATGCACACATATTTGGGCATTTGTCTAAATTTGACGTAGGTATTGATAAATTTTGATATTTCGTAGTTTTTTTGAAAAAATGGATCATTTTGACTTGCAGGGGCGCAACCAGAAATATTATAAGGGAGGGGCTACGAATTCCAAAAAAGTGGGGAAATTCAATGAAAAAATTAAGTAACCTGTTGGGATTTTTTCGGAACAAACAATCAATATAAAATGTAAATCAGAAAAATTTATTAAAATTCCAACTTTTTTGATCTGTGAAATGAAATTAGCTGAAATCAGCGATTTTGTACTGACCTTTTAGTCAAAATTATCGAGTTTTTGATAAATTGGGAATGGATTGAGAAATCAGTGATTTTTAAATGAAATATCAGTGAAAAATCACTAATTTTAAATGAATATTATTTCACTGATTCAAAAAGGCGGAATTTCATTAAAAGATGTTGTTTATTTGAGAAAAAAATGCGATTAAAATACTGCCCCAGCGAAGCTAGGATGATTTTTTTTTAAAATCATGTTTGAAAAGCAAAGAAATTGACACTTTTTTAACGTTCCCAAGTTGAAAAATCTTATCAAGCTTAAGGTGGCTTCAAGCCTCTTGAGGCCCCCCCTTCCTGGGTGCGTCTATACCTTGGACACGTTAAAAACTTGAGAGGCAATAAAAATAGAAAATTTCACATTGTCACATTGAATTATTTTTCCCCTAAAATTCCACTCGCTAAGTATAGGCGCACTAAATTGTTTTTTCAAACTTTCGAAAAAAATTTCTTGGGGGCTTTAGCCCGGTAGCCCTCCCCTTGATTACCCCCTTGTTGACTTGGGTAGATGAAAAAAACAGAACCTAAATTTTGACGATAATATAATTTACTTGAGTATGAGACTTTCCAAAAAATTCTCGACCCTTCCCCATTTCCTGCTCAGATTCAGATGACGAAACTAGGAGACCTCAAAGTTTTGCTATTTAAAAAAACACACACAGTTTTTGTTACTTTTGAATAGTACCATATAGTACCATCTGCTTAAAACATTGGTCACCGTTTAAAAGATGCGATTCGAGTTTCTACACTCTGCGTCAGTGGCGCTCCCAAGGGGGCTAAAGTCCCCCCCCCCTTAAGCTCGAAAAAGAGATTTTTTAGAATAAAAATGCGAAAAAGGGTACTTACATTTTTTTGCTCTTCACATAATTTTTCAGAAAATTTAATGTTAATCATTCTACTGAATTAGTCATTGATGAAATTCTGCCTTTGAGAATCAGTGAAATAATTATCTTCCATTGAAAATTAATGATTTTTCGCCGATTTTTCAGTCAAAAGTCACTGATTTCTCAATCAATTCCCAATTTGTCAGAAAAAATCAATAATTTTGTCTGAAGGATCAGTGATAAATCACTGATTTACAGTTAAATTCATTTCATTGATTCAAAAATATGAATTTTACTAATTTAAAGTAAAGAAGTGTATTGATTGTTTGTTGCAAAAAATTCTGCAATTTTCCAATTTTTCTCTACTGAAATCTGTTTATGTATTATTAGCGTACTGAAAATTCCTCAACCACCGCTGAAATAGCAGGTTACTCAATTTTTTCATTGAAATTTGACCCCCCCCCCTCCACTACAATCTTTTCGATTTCTCAGCCTCTCCCTTAAATAATTTCTGGGTGTGTTTATGCCTTCAATACAGAAAAAAAAACAGATTTTTGAGGCTTGATTTCCTTTAAATTTAGACCCCCCCCCCCTTGGAAAATTTCTACTTTTGCCATTTACAAACTGTTTGAAAAGTTACAGATCTAGAATTTGAAGTCTTTTGAATTTATCAAATTAAAATTGCTAATTTTTCACTTGAAAGCATCGAAAATTGCTATTAAAAAGTTTTTTTGGTCGTCTATAATTTTTAATGAAATTTTCAAAAAAATTTCACGGCTTTCCTGTCAACTGGATTAAAATTCCTGCAGTTTTCATAAAATTCACGTTCTTTGATTCAGTGGTTTATAAAGTGAACCAAAAAAATTTTTGTCGCTAAAATAAATTTGAATTATTTTTCGGAAATTTTTGTCGCAGTATTGTCACCTAATTTTTTTTTTTGATTTAAATAAAGAATTTTCTAAATGATCAAGAAAATTTTGCTTTGATTTTGAAGAGTTTGAGTGAGTAATTTGAATTTGGTAAAAAGTAATTCTTGTAACTTGAAAGACGAATATAAATTTTTTGTGAAATGAGGAGGTATCATTTAATTTGTTTATTTTTTACTACCTCACCTGAGATGCCATTTGCTCCCCTTCCAAAACAACCCTGGCTACGTTCCTATGGCATTGGCTCCCTTCGTCTCCCCCTCAGCAACGCCCCTGGTTGTCTGTATTTTTTCCAATTTAGGGATACTGAATTTTCCCATTCTTGTCATTCATATGGTTGTCACAATTAGGCCCAAAGCATGTGTCGTTGAAACAAATGTGAATGTACCTCGCTGCCTTTTACGTCTAATCACAAGTAATATGAAAAAAGCAAATTTCTCTCTGTTGGAGAGATTCAACACATTGTGATAGCTGGTTTGAATAATTGAAGCAATGAACTTGCGTAAATGGCTCGTGAATGAAATGACTCTAATATTCCACATTTGTTATCAGTAATTATTTTATACATTTGTGATAAAAATGTGGTACATGGAAAAAATATAACGGAAAACGTGGTCGGAAACCGCGATAAAAATGCGAAGGCGTTTTCAGGAAACCAAAACAACATATTTAACTTACCACAACTATTTACGAACAGGGATGTTGATAAAACCGTCATAGTTGCTCGAAACACGTCGAAAAAGTTTCTTACGAAAAACACACAGATACAAATGCCTAACTAGGAAGTCCTAACGAATCTACGCGAACCTGAAAATAATTGAAGAAGTAATCGAGCTTGGAAAGTTGGTGATTTGGGCGTTTTGCATAATTCATTGTTATTTTTTACTACGAAATAAAACGAATAATCGAAAGTTTATTCGATACTCGTCAGTTTCGCTTTTAATGGAATAAATAATGTTGCCTCGCGCCATCCACTTCCCCTGGCCCTCTTCTCCTCGCCTGCTATGTCCAAAAACGTTACACGAGTATTGACTGTTATTTCCCGTATCGTAGTACGTACGGTTTTTTTCTCCGGGCAGTTTGACCGTATGCGAGAGATGGAGAGATGATTACTAATTAGGTAAAAACACGGTAACTGGTTCATGGAGTGCGTAGGTCCCGGTTCGAGTACGTTTCGCTTTCATAAAAACAACAACAAACGACGTCCTCGATGTTGCGAATCGTTTCACATCCACCGACCGCAGATTTCGACTTGGTTCGGTTCAGTTTATCTTAAATACATGCTGATTCATACACGTATATGAGGTAATTAACGCGTTTACAAGAGTTGCGAAGCTGGAAAAGAAACGCTGGGGTTTACGTCAACGTTGGTCTTGGTTTGCCCGCATAGGTGCTCTCAGCTCTGTATCTGTAGCTAGGTGTAGGTACTAGGTACCTTACTGGATCGCTGTGTCGGTGTAATTCATGAAATTATTTCGAATGTGGTGATTCGCGAGTGTATCCGAAATGTACTTCGGAATTCGAGTATTTTTGGCGGTGTTTTTCGCCATCTTGTGCGTGGTCCGGGGAGATTACGCGAATTACGTGAGACGAGGAAATAAACTGGAGCTCGGTGAGTTTGTTGTGAAAGTTTCGCGATTTTTAGCGTGTGGTGGTGTAAATGCGCTGGTACCATGGTAAGGTGATGCTTCTAAAAAATATAATTTTGAGTTGAAAATGAAAATTTTTTTAATTCTGGGGCGAAAAAAATTGACGGAAGGAGGGAGGGCGGGGCTGGGATTTGGTATCTTGAGTCAGATACGTGCTTTACAGGTATTTAGCATCATCTTAGATTATCGTTGGTGTTCTGTTTGGCCAAATAAATTAATTTCATGATTTCAGCAAAAAAAAGCTGAAGTTGTTTGATTTGATTTCGATAAGATTAAAATAAAATGAAGTGAAAATTTGGAATTTATGAATTGCTGTGTTTATTGAAAAAGTGTTTTTTGATGAAAACACCTTTTCTCAGTGAATTTTCTCACTGCCAGGGACAGTTGCAAGGGGGTATGGGGAAGAGGGTGCCCCCTTCAGACATTTTTCAGTTGGAAAATTCGGGAAATTCCGTGAAAATGGTTTCTAGTCGACAAAATCGAGGTGAAAAAATTTTCTATTTTCTAAATATAAAAAGGAGTATAATTCAGTTTCCCGAATTCATTTTTTGATTTGGGTTTTACTAACTCAAATAGTTTAGTGCAAAAAATTTTCAGAATAAAGGTCGAAGAAATTATATATATTTTTAAAAAATAGGAACAGAGGTGATTCGAGCACTTTTGGGGGGGGGGGGTGAGGTTCAAAAATGCCGACTAAAAAGTTCAAAATTGCCGAATAAGAATTCAAAAATTCGAGAATTTTTTGCAAAAACAATGCGAAGCAACATCATGGACAGGGGAAAACACAATTTTTAGAGATCAACGTAACAAAAATTTGAAAAGTATCTCATCATGTTCAAGATTGAGTCAATTTTTAATCTTGCTCGCGCCTGGAAATTATTCCTTGGGGTTTCGAATATATTTCCATTGTTAAAAGCCATTCTTGCTTATCCCTGCTCATGAGCAACAAAATTTCTTTGCATGAAAAAATAAATGACTCAATTCTGCTCATGCCTGAATTTTTCCCTCGGATTTTCCTCAAAAATTATTTGAAAAGAAATACAACAGGGTCAAGTGCAGCGAGGCCAAAGCTTTTGAAAAATTTGATTTCCAAACATCGAAAATAAGTTTTAATGAGAAAAAATGTGATAAAATTAGTTGGAATAATTTTGAGGAAAAATACGAAAAAAATAATTTTTGTAGGATTTGGATTGTTTTGAAGTTATGGAAGAAAAAATTCAATAAGGCCGAGCGCAACGAGGTGGAAATTATTGAAAAATTTTGCTTTGGGGAGTAAGTCATTTTAGAGTTTGATTGTAATTTCTGAAAGAGAACAGTAAACTTGAAATTTTAAAAGGCTCAGTTTTTCATTACTTATGCTGCAAAATTTCCAAACGTTTTTTTAATTTACCAAAATTTCTAAGATTTTACCGAATTACTTGAAATCTCCGAAATTTTGCTGAATTGCCGACTGGAAATCGACGGGAGGGGGAGGGGGTTGTATTATACACCCCCCTCATTGCGCCGGAATAATTACTTTTTAAATCGGTAATTCATGGGAAATAACACAGGTCGACATAGAAAATGCTGTATGAAGTTTAATGAGTGATTTTACGGTATTTTTCGTGATGATCGCAAGAAAAATAGTAAAAAAATTCAATCACCCCAGGATTTTTCATAGTTTGAATTTTTTGATAACTTTTGACACTTGAAGTCAATTTTCTGACCCTAAGGAGAGGTTCAATGAAATAAATGAATAGAACATAAATTGTAGAGTGTAAAATTTTCTTTCAGCAGAATCCCATTAGTTTTTTCTAAAGATGCTTAGCTTTCGAGATTTTTTAGTTGTAAGTTAAAAGTTCAACCTTTTTTAAATTGAAAATTTCTCAAAAACTAAGCTTCTTAGGAAAAAACTATTTCGACTTTACAGGAAGGAAATTTTACGTGAGAAGATTAGAACCACTTCATGCACAAAGGGTTAATCTCTCTCAGGTATTCTCTTAGAATTACCATCTAGAAACCACCCAGTAGCATCCGGATCTACTGGGATCGTACACACATAACACTGATAGAATCATTAACACTTGTAATTATAGAAACGTTTATTCACATTATAGAATCATTAACACATAACACTTTTAGAAACATTTAACTTACACGGTAGGGAAAATAGGCGGGACTGTACCCAGCACAGCAGCGAGAGCTACGTGTCGTAGCTCTCGCCACCAGCCAGGCACTGATTCTCCGTAGCTCGTTGTACCAACGAGCGGACCGCGCTGCCGGTTCCGGCACCCCCGGTCTTCCCACCCTACACGTACCGTGACGGCGGGGAACGGGCGGGCCAAGTCCCCCTGTGACATATGCCCCCTCGGGTCGAGCAGCTGACAAGCAACCGCACGTCCGTTGGGCGACACTAGCCACAGAGCAGAGCCGGACCCGGCCCGCACCCCTGCCCCCTCGGGTTGACCGTCGGGTAGGTGGGTGGTTCGAGGTGTCGACCCCTAGCAGCACAGTCCGCATCGCAGTACGGTGAGCTGGATCAGTCGGCGGCACAAATACATCGATACGATGTATTTGACTTCCGGCGCTGACCTCTTGTTTCGATCGTACGTCCGGCTGGTGCGAATGCATCGCTGCGATGCATCCGGCCGCCGGCGCCGTCGTTTTTGATCTGTTTTATCGCTTCCGATCTGTGATCTTGGTGCTCTGGCCGTACCTGGAA